>CABHPH010039706.1:0-32551 GCA_902168325.1 Peromyscus nudipes | reverse complement strand
AGACAGACAGACAGACAGACAGACAATGGCAACAACAGAAATCATGGCTGCAGCGTTGCTGCCTGCTACCCAGTGGGTCCACCCTGAGTAGCTGAGCAAAGCTAGACCCTTCTAACCTACTGAACCTGGAATAGGCCACACCTCTTTCATATATACCTAGAGAACTATAAATAAAATTTAAAAGGTACCTGGAGAACAAATGCTATGAACTTGATCTAAAAAAGCCTATACATGTAAATATATAAAATTATGTGTAAAATTACACACACACACACACACCCATCCACCAGGATCTCCACCTAAGCAGCACAGTAGAGGTACTCAGTTAAACACTCCAGGGTTGTCTCATCTGTCATCATTTGATACCATCAGCAAGAACACCCACAGCAGCACTCTAGAACTGTGGGTAGGGACACTAGCCACTTTGTTGGCTTAGCTTTGTTCTCTGCTGGGCAGGCTCTGACCTAGACTCCAGAGATCAATCCTGGATCCATATACAGCATTCTGACTGCAGAAAGACCATCAGTAACAAAACCAAACTCCCTCACCCTGCAGCCTGACACCACCTACCCTTCTGCATAGGCCCTGAGGAGAAACTGGAGCAGAAACAGAGGTTTGGAAAAGGTTTATTGCATTGTTTCCATGTGGAAGCACTGACAGAGTTGAGAAGAGGCAGCATGTCCCACTGACTTCTGAAAAATCACAGGGCTACATTAACTTTCTTCCTACCCAGGACTAGAGTGAAAAACCTTATCCCCACCCCCACCCCAAGCAAAAGCTAAAAAGGGAGTTTTGTGGTGACTGCTTTAAAACCCACTGGTGTGGAGGACTTCAAGGTGCTCAAGGTCTAGATGGGATGCAGTGTTCAAGAGTGGTCTTCTTTCAGCATCTCTTGCATCCCCTGGTCCTTCCCCAGCTCGGAACCAGCTCCTTCCTGTGAGACTGCACAGAAAGTACCTCCTGATGGGAAAGCTAGTCTGTGTGGTGGGCTGAGGAGCAGGTGAGTGGGAGGCTACCTGGCAACTCTAAGAATGTTGCCTAACATCTACAAACCACCTCCCAGGCTAAACATAGGTAAGATACAGGACTGTGCACATTTGGAGGGCTTTAAACTCCAGAAAATATATGCTCATGACAGACTTAAAAATGAGATGATCCTGATAGCTGGCTTGTCTGTTTCCCTCAGAATGAACATAGCTTGATTGACATTTTGCTGGGAAAGGGCAGGAACTGGGGTAGGAAGTAGTTGTAACACAGGGAAATGTAGTTCGCCTGAAATTGTAATTTTCCTCTTGTGATTGGATAAGGCATTTTTGAACTGGCAAACATCTCTCTTTCATGGTCTTCCAAAAAGCCAGAGGGACATAATTGCTGATTCAGAATACAAAGACCCCCTTACCTCTCCCACCTCACCCAAATCATTTTGTACATCCATGCCCATCAAATACAAGGCTGGCAATTAATTACTTTTGAGAATGAGGCCAACTGTGTTCACTTGGGCAGGAAGCCACTGCACCAAGTGCCCTTCTGAAGGCTCCAGCCCCAATCTTGCCATGCTTAGGCCTCAAGGGGTAAGCATCATCTTCAACGAGGTTCTGAGTCTTGTGGGTGCCAGTGCAGCCTTGTGGGCAGGAGGCCAGGGCCCTCGGCTTTCCTACTGGGCCAGTTCATCCACGCACAGCATCAGGGAGCATTCAATTAGTAGAAGGGGCAGAGCCTGGGCAGCACCCTCGACATTAGTCATGCTGACAGACAGCAGAGAGGAAACAGAGGCCAGAGAAGTGATTTTAAAAGGAAAAAGAGCAGCTTCACTCATCAAAAAATTGAAAAGATGATTTTTTTTAAAAAATAAAACATGGGGACTTTTTTTTTTCTCTGCAATGCTCAGCCATTTTTCTGGAGACATAAAAAAGTTTTAATAGTCACTTTGTTTTGCTTTTGGCCTAAACATTCATGAGAGCGGATGGGACGGTGCCATGATGTGGTCTGAGTGGCAATGCTGGTCAGGGGTCCTTCAGACCACATACTGGTACGGGTCTGCCTTCCCTTGGTCTGGTGTGGCAAAGGGGCTGGCCCAGCCTAGAGAGAAAGGGTGGCCAAAAACAGCTTTCATGTTCATCCACTTTGTTTTTTTAGCCCATCTTCTCTCTTCCTTTTTCAATTGTTCTATTCCCTGAAAACAAGAACAATCACACTTTCAGTCAATCACTCCACTGCTGTAGTTTTGGGAGGGATGTCCACATGCCTCCGATGACCAGAGTGAACACTTCTTTTTCAAAGCAGCAAAGCTACCTACATGATGCAGTTTTCTTCTGTCTCTCCTAAGAAGCATCACACATTTACAAGCCTCCAAAGAGGAAGGGGCAGTGAGTTCTCAGCAGGTACCTGGGCCACTGCTGCCAACAAGACTGATACTGTCTAGTCAAAGGGTTTCCATGCCAGACCTGAGTCCTTGCTGGGTCAGGAAGCACTCCGAGGCACCTGTGTATGCAAAGGTTTTGGTGCAGGAGCTCGAAATTCTGACAACCAGTGGTGGCTGTTGGTGTGGGAAAGATGTGAGAGCTGAAGCTACAATGACCACTTTGCAGAAGGAAAAAAAAAGGCAGCAGACCAAGGGACTGCTCCGGCGCTGTCTCACCAGCTCAGAGGGTCAAGAAGCAGCCACTGGGCAGTTGGGGAGACACAAAGGGAGAGGTGAGACCTCGAGAGGCAGTTGGTGAGGGGAGGAATCATCACAAGAGGAAGAATAAATTAGTGAAGGTTAGGAGGAAAGCGGCTTGCAGCCTCAGTCAGTGAGGAGGTGAGGAGGGTCTTCCCAGAGCTCCCTCAGGGAGGAGCATGGAGGCCAAGGCAGTTCTCACAGCTTGTGCCACTTTCCCTGTAAGTCTCAGGGGAAAAAAACAAAACAAAACAAAACAAAAAAACAGGGAGTAGGAAGAGAGTTTCCTTTCCCCCCTTCAAATAGAGCTGCTGAGATGCCAGAGCAGCAGAGAGCAGGGCTGTCTGTCTGCTATGAGTCTCTGTCAAGAAGGGATGGGAGCAGCCCATGTTTTCACAGCCTAGGGATCTGGGAGGACACCAGTTAAAGAGCATGATGCTCTCCTTACGAGGCACAGGCCTTTTGTTTCTTTTCAACACAATTCTCTTTAGGGACTGTCTTGATAAGGAAGAACAGCTAGAACCAGACTGTCAGTTTACCTCCCAGAACATGCTCTGGGGGACCTGGAAGGGGTCTCCAAATGGGCAGAGCCTAACAGTCATCACATTTGGGTTCCCTATAGGTCTTATGTGGAGCAGCCGGTCCCATTCACCAACTGGATATACGGGTGAATATGCGCCAGGGCTACTGCGTTTACAAACCTTTTGCAATGACAATGAATTCTTACAAATGAAACACAGTAGTCGAAAGCTTCGGGAACAACCTAGAAACACAATGGCACTTCGGCAGTGGACAGCACTGTCCCTTTCTGTTTCTAGGCCCACAGAGCAGGAGCACCTGAAGCCATGGAAGAAGCTGTCCTCCATCTACTACTAGTTACAGAAGAGCATGGGGTCCCTACCCACAGCTGAAAGCTTCTATCTGGGGAGGTAGGTGGGTAGCACTCATAGGGCCAGGAACAAGTAAGAGGTTGAACCCAGGTCCCCATGATTCTTCTGCACATTCACACCAAAGTGCTGCCCACATCATCTTCCAGAACCCAAAGCACAAAAATCAAGAAATGTTTCATCACAGCCACTTTAAAGCTTCCAGAGTCTTTGGAAGGCCAGGAGCTTGGCTGCAGGACGAGGTGAGTGACAGGACAAAAGGATGGGTGGGCAGGGACCAGAGTGTGCTGCCCTGGGAGGCTCAGAGCATACCTGTCTCCCGGATCTAATCATGAGATCAGCTCTAGAAGCTGATGTCTAGAGCTTTGTTGGGAAGGGCAAGACCCTGGCAGAATGCCCGATAGGAATAAATAAAGAAGGAACTGTGCTGAAGGTAAGCATCTGGCTAAGGCTATAGACTGGGCCATTCCCATGTGACCCTGAACCCTGAGCCCTCAGGTCTGACACCTGACCTGGGTCCCCAAAGCCTAGCTTAGAGGAGGTAGGCACCCTGCTTACCGTCTCATCTGTGCAGATGGAGTGCACTTGGGTCCCAAACATCACTGATGTGAAAATGAGGAAGAGCAGTGCCTCAAAGCACAGCAGGATGAGCAGGATGACTGTGGTGGGTGGCGAGAAAGAGCTGCACTCTGTAAGGAAAGCGGCATGGGGAATTGTGATGCTTCATGGCTCCTTGCTCCACCCACCAAGCTCTCACCCTGCCTCCAGGTCCTATCCTTTGTATCTCTTACTCTCTCAAGAAGTCCCCAAGAGACTGGGCCCAGTGGGGAACCCAGGCAGAATTCCACACACATAAAAATAAAATAAAAACTACTGCACCTCAGCTCATCACCCTCAGACCAGACAGTGACCACCTTGGAAGAAGTCTATTAGGCCTCATGACTCCTCAGGAGACCCCGCTTCTCCCTAGAGAGCACAGAGAAAGGATGCATGTTCAGAAGCCCCAAGTCCTGCTCTGGCCTGTTCTTTCCTTGACAGGTATTCCCCCGCCCCACTCCCAGCCACCCTATGCTTCCTTTGGGCTCCAGGTAAGAGACTAGGGTAGGCCCAGGAGTGCCTGGTAGTTTGGAGACTTGAAAGCAGACTACTTGCCAAGAAATGCCCTGACCAGTATATGGAAATGCCTCTTCCTGCCAGGGACATCCAGTGTATGGAAATGCCCTTTCCTTCCAGGGACTTCTACGTAACTCAGATGGTCAATCTCTTGATGGAGCTTTTACTGTTCTGCTCCTGGTTGGGGTGGCCCCAGGCACTCACTCACCCTTTCACTGTAAAGCAGTGATGTGTGACTACAAGTGTGGTTTCTGAGCAGTGGATTCCTCTGAACAAAGTCTAACTCAAACACATAGTGCTCTAAGGTGCTGAGGGAGATAGTGTTCAAACAGGGAAGGGAATAGGCCATACATGTGATATGTTTGGCCCAGCAACAGCACTGGTGATGTGGTGCGGGCCTCTTGGCTTGGCTAGTGCAGGTTAGGCCTGCTTCCTCTGCTGGAGAAGCTGCAGGGATCTTGACTATCTAGGTAGGTGGACTGTGGGAATGAACAGGAAACGACACTGTGTATGTGTTGAGGAGGTTGATATGGAGTGCCTCATATAAAATGCCTTCCTTTTCTCTGGCTTCCCTGGAACTTACATCTTCACATGAATTCTCTTTTGGTCTTGGCAACCCATTAGACAGAGGAGCTGGCTGTGGGTAATCATAAGCAAGGTAACTACCTGCCTGGCCCTGAGTAGTGAAGGGCTCTAGGAAGAAGTAGGGCTCTCAAGTCTGACCACATGGGTAAGGGACAAGAGCCTGACCATGAGCTTTAACTATAATGGCCCTAACAATGCACACATGCGTGGCTTTCCCACACCTTCCATGTGGAATTGGAAATTCCCCCTTTTCTCCCCTTACCTGACACCTACCTCTCCCACTACACCTACTTCAGACTCTAGGCAGCAAGTAACTTTGTTCTCTCTTTGTCGTACAATCCATTTTGGAATGGTGCCCAGCCATAGGTCTCTGGGCATAAAGCTTAGGCATCCTGAGACTTACTTCCCCTTCAGTACAGGTAAATGGATAAGAAGTGATAATAGAACATCTGTATAGCTCACTTCAGCTGTGTGGTGTGGTGTATGGGGTGTGTGTGTGTGTGTGTGTGTGTGCGCGTGCGCATGCGTGCGCGCGCACGCACGCATGAGCACCCCAGTGTGCACACACATACAAGATAGAGGTCACACCATTCTCAGCTGCACTGTTATTAAGGGCAGAGCCGGGGAGGCTCACCACTCCCTTCCCTTCTTGTCCCAGGTTTTGAGAATTCCAATTAGGATTTGGAATGGCAGGACTCAGGCCCAAGAAATGTAGAACTCCCCCCCTCTTCTTTGAATGTTAATTCAGAGCACCCATCCGAGGGCACAGTTCCTTGAGTTCTCTTATTAAAATCTATTATGGGCTCAACAGCTTAACCAGAGCCAAGCAGATGACATTAACTATCACCCATGGGCAATTTCCAGGTTTCTACTTTGGGCACTGCCTTCCCAGCCTCACTGCCCTAGGAATGGGTGTCTGGAGTCCACTCCACTAGGAACCTGGCTGGGAGGACCCTGTGCACAGGAGGCAGCAGACAGGTCTGACACCAAGGTTTGAACTGTAGGCCCTCTTTTCAGGTGAGAGGTCTCGGTACTATGCTCATACTCTGACCTCAGCTTTTGTCATATATAAATGAGGAGCATTCTCCTATCCTGGGGCTTGTAGAGTCTAAACAAAGCAATGCTCAAAATACCCCCTGCATGTTACCTGGCTCCTAGTGGGCTCTAACCATCCTGTCAGCACCGCTACAAAGTAAAGACAACCAGTCACCTCTGTGACAGTCTGGGTTATGCAATCATTGCCCATAATTAACCTGACACAGGAGGGAGGTTTGTGATGATAAAATGACCTTGTTGGATGCCCTATACCAAGGTTGCCAAGGCCACAGCAGAATTGACTTGGATTGCCAGGGCTAGTAGAATACATGTACTTTCAGAATGCTCACCAAGTGAGCAGGAACTGATTGGATTCATTCAATTCTGCAGATGGTATCCTGCTTGTCCCTGCCCCCCACCACCCCCCGCCCCCCAAACTGTGGTGGATACAGAGAAGGCAAAAGAGTGAAGATGTAGAAGAGGGCACTTACCAATGGTAGAATTGGAAAGCAGAATTGAAAATTGTTTGAGACATCTGCCTTGCAGATTCTGAGTGTGAAAGATCTAGCTTAGCATGTGGCTGCTTATTATTTTTTGCTCTTCTACCACCTGTTTCTCCCTCAGTATTATGGCAGTCTTCTAGCTACACTCCCTTCCTCAGCATCTGCACATTTAAATGGAATATTTGTGAAGCAGGGAGACACTGTCTACAATCTTAATCTAAAGTATTGTCAAGACAGGCAATCTGAAAATAACAACTCCTCCTCCTCCTCCTACACACACACACACACACACACACACACACACACACACACACACACACAGAAAAACAAACAAAGTTAAAAACCATCTATGCCCTAGGCAAAAAGTTAAAAATAGATCTACGGGAGAATGGGGTAAAATGACCTTGATTACAGTGCCCTATTTAGAGCTGGGATGTTGCTTAGGAGAAGAGAGCTGCCTGGTGTAGAGCCCTGGGTTCTACCTCCAGCAGTGAAAAGAGTAAAACAAAGGCCTTGCAGATCCAGACTCAAAGCTCTCTTTCCCCTGCCCTCCTGTGGTCTCCTGGGACATGCTCTGTCTGGTGCCTGTCCAGCTTACTATGTTGCCTGTCTAACCTGAAAGGGCTGCTTTTTGTCTTTTATGACCTGATCAGTCTGTAGGCTTTCAGAAGATCTAATAAAATAAGGCTGGGCCTGGTACTGCAAAGGGGATAGAGGTCCCCACCCCCACTTAGGTCCTATATCCTCTCTACAGCAGAAAGAGAAACCCTGGCAATACTTACTTGTCCAGTCTTCTTCAAAGCAATGCAGGAAGTGGAATCCCACCATGATGAGGGCGTGCAAGGAAATGAGAGCTATGTACATCTGAAACAGGAAAGCAGTGCTGAGCCATTATAGGGAGAAGTCCTAACTATGCAGTCTCCTTGAGCAGGCTACTCAGAACGTGTGCTATAAAAACACTTTGCTAGGCTGAAGCCAGAAAAGTACCTGTGATTCCTCCAGCCCACAGACCCCGCTATGTCCTGTTTTGAGTGGGAAGTAATCAGCAATTCTCCAGGAATACATGGAACCAGAACAGACACACAGCCTAAACAAAGGCATGACTCAGGCTGTGTGGGGCACATAAGACCCGCTGCTGCTTCTAACTTAGAAGGTCAGAGTGCCAACTGTTCTCCACATATCTGCAGCTCAGAGCTTGAGGTCACCAGCAACACTGCCTTCTTGAGCTATGTGGGACTAACACCTGAGTGACACCCAGAACATAGCACTTGCCTCCAGCTACTCAAACCACATCAGCTTTCTACATGCACAAGTGAAAGACACTTGTTGAGCCAGAGAGATCCAGAGTGAGAAGGCAGAGAGCCACATGGGCAGGCAGTGTTCTCAACAGCAGCAAAAACTGCTAAGAGTGCTGAGATTTTCCAAAGAACAAGAGTTCTATTACCTCGGGGAGGCAAGGCAGAATTCAGAAGCTGACTTACTGTAAACAGGACAAAGTACTTCTGGTTGTTCTCGCCGACACAGTTGTTGACCCAAGGACAATGGTGGTCCATCTTGCGAATGCACCGTTTACAAACACTGAAATGACCATAATTCAGACTTTCAGAAGGAATTCTCACCATACACAGTTTGAAAACAACCATCACACAAGAAACAAACCAGCAGGTACAGGGGTGACCCAGAGGAGAACATCAGAGCTGTGGCTCCAGCTCCACACCTCTGGGCAGCAGCAGTAGTTGTACTGGGCTTGTGCTGTAAGAAGTCTGGAAGGCAGAGTCAGGACCTCCAGGGTCAAGTCATTCCCCACAAGGGGTCAGAAGCTTCCAAGGCATCTGCACACATTAACAGGCTAGAACTGGCTCAGGCAAGAGGCTGTCTGAAGCCTCACGAAACTTAGTTGGGTTTCCTGAGGAGGCCAAGTAAGAGGAGTCTGGAAAATGTTACTGTAGGACAGGACATGGGGTTTGGGGGTGGGTAGTTCTAGAAGCTCTACCAAGCACTAGCAGAGATGGAGTGTACTTTTTCAAGCTGTAGGAACTACAGTAGCTTGGCAGACTTGGGTCTGCTGGGCTACCTTAGTCACCCTGGTGGGTTCCTATCAGTTTGCCTCAGATGAGCAGAGGTTTCATACTGCTCTATGCTGCTCTTGTTCTTCCTCATCACTCCAAGGGCTTCTCATGACACAGGCATGCTGCCAACAAGCAATACTCAGAAATGCTAGCCTGGTTCCATGATCTCCAGGAACAGGAAGGCAAGGCAAGAAAAGGAGGTTCTACACGGATGCAGAAGGAAACAGTCAGGACCAGCAACTCTACCACTTATCTGTCTGCTCTGCCTCTTCTGTTACCAGTTCTAAAAATACACATGAAAACACATGTGAATTATGTACATAATACATTGATTAACACTTTTTGTGCCCCCCCCCCCAAAAAAAACAAGGTTTCTCTGTGTGTCCTGGAACTTGCTCATAGACCAGGCTGGCCTCAAACTCAGAGATCCACCTGCCTTTGCCTCCCGAGTGCTGAGATTAAGACTGTGTGCCACCACGTCCAGCCTTCCCATACACAGTTTTAAAGCAGACAAATAGTGCAGAGTGGTTTGCTCACTGTGCCCCAGGCCTCTGCTCCCCATGGATAGTCACCCACCACATCCTACTTCTTATCTTATGGGCATGTCTTCCCCATACAGTGAGCTCTAGGGTCCTTAATGCTCTTTTCATCTGAGGAACAAACTCCTGAGAGTATCCACTCCTTGCCTAGGCTCTAGAGCAGGTCCTTTTCCACCCTACTTATTTCCAGGGAGGCTTTCAAGTGCATGCCTGAGTCAGTGAGGGCTCATTATAGAGGACACCAAGTGGCCTCTGGCTCTGCAGGCTACGGAGGTTTTAAACAAGTTCTCAAAGCAAACTGTCCTTCACACTATGAAGAGACTGGAGTGGAAGAGCAGGAGGCTGGGTTTCACAAGGGGCTAAGGTGTGCTGGGCAACCAGATTAGACAAACACATGCTTGAGAGAGCAGGGAAAGTGACTACAGTCCTTGAGGGCTGCATAAGTGGGTGGGTCCAAAATGTTTCCTGTTTTCAGGGATATGAAGTGCCAAAGCAGCGCTTCTCTTCTCCTTGGGCCAAAACCCGTCACACAGGGAAGGCAGGGCTCTAGGGCCCAGGGCTGTAGAGACTGAGGTAAAGCAACAGTCAAGTCACTGACTACACCAAATGCCTACATGGAGGTATTTTCTGGTACTGTGACTTCTAGATTCCCCTTGCTCCTATTTTTTATACCACTGTTTAAAAACCAATCCTTCTCTTCCCCCTTCTACCACTTCCTTACCACTTTTCAGCACTAAACCTTAGGAGACATTTACAAGTTCTTTGGCTTATATGCATTAACACATTTGCTCTTGGGTTGTGTTCCATCTCCAGGAGGCATAAGGACCCATCTTTGGTGTGTAGCCTTTAAGCAGCTAGCATAAGCTCTCTTACCTATCCTGGGTTCTGGACCAACATTAGAGACATAATCATGTCTCACAGGAAATGTCTCTCTCTTGCAGCACGACTTATCACATTGTCTTAAGTACCCCCACCCTGCCTGGGTGGAGGCTTAGGGCTATTTCTAGCCCATCACTATGAGCTAGAGCCTTGCTGGGTCTGAGCATGAAGGCTACAGCTCAGACAAGAGAAGCAGACCTAGAAAATGGGTGGAACCACAATGAAGTAGGGTAAGAGGCCTAGGGAGCCAAGGTTGCATATACAGGTCTTCATTATATACCTCACTGACTGACAAAATTGTGGGCAAACTAATAGCATCTTACATTCTAGCCTAAAACAGTTCTGAAGAGACAGTGCAGCCAAGTTAAGAACAGAACAGAGATCTGAGGACCAATCTCCATTTTGTGTGTGGTGAAGAAACAGGCCCTCCAAATAAATCTGGGCCCTCGTCCTGTCCCTCAGGTGAACACCAGGTCACATGAAAATGTGTTTGGTGATAGTGAGGGCTGGAAGACTAAGCAAGAGGAGTCTGTCAGGGTTCTAGGAAGCTGATGAGGGCTCAGCTTCAGTGTGTATGTTGGAGGGTGGTATAGGGAGCACAGGGTGAGAGGCCCAACCAAGGCTAGGCTTTGCTTCCCCTGGGAATCTATCACGTAAGCCCAAGGCCTTGGTTCTATATTTACATAAACCCATACAGGTTTCTACAGGCTTCCCTGGTCCTTACAAATGGGAGGACTCTAACAGAATGAAAGCAGCCTGGGGTTATAGGGCTTCTCCTGGAAGGAAAGGCCCATCTACAGATGCAGGGCTAGAAGGCATATTCTAGATCAGTGGTCCTCAACCTGTGGGTTGCTACCCCTTGGAGGGGGTGTCAAACGACCTTTTCACAGGGGTTGCATGTCAGATATCCTGCATATCAGACATTTGCATTAAGATTCATAACTAGCAAAATTAAGTTATGAAATAGCAATGAAAATAATTTTATGGTTGGGTGTCACCATAACATGAGGAACTGTATTAAAGGGTTGCAGCATTAGGAAGGTTCAGAACCACTGCTCTAGATGGAAGGTCTGCGTGTGGCTACAATCCCCACCAGAGTTCTGGGAATGGAGACAGTATCAACCTCTACAGACTTCAGAAATAGGTCCATGTGTGGACCTCTACCCGAGGACAACACACACACAGCTCTCTCTAACCAGGACCAGGTAACAACCTCTGGGCAAACAGACCATCAAAAAACCCAATCTGTATCATGTTTTAGGAACCCTGCTTATCCTAACCAGGGTTCTGCAAAAGCCTGGACCACCATGCACCATCACAAAACAGCAGCTGGCAGCACACATTTTTGGGGGCAGACACAGGCAATTCAGCATCCTCACTAGGTTACTCTGAACCAGCAGCTCTTGCTTTGTACGAACTGTTAACTAGCACTTGGATGCTCACTTTGGATCACTTTGGGGGGCCGGTGAAGAGGCGTGGTAGCTGCATTAAAGAAAACACCAGGTGCTGGACTATCCCGAAGAAAAGAACCACTGAGGTGGCATGAAAGCTGTTTCCTAACAAAGTTAATCCTCTGGTTTCTGGCCCAGCCTTTACAAACTGTGCATATCTCTAACCCCTACACATGGTTCCATTCACTAGGAGCTTTCACTTATTGCTGGCCACTCACAGCTATTTACATTAAATCCTCACAATGAGGAAGGAACCACCCCTGTTTACAGAGGAGAAAAGTGTGCCCCATAGAGACGAAGACCTGACCTGAGAATTGCACTGGACTTAAAACACTGACCTTTCCAGCTTCAAGGTCAGGCCTCCAGGGTGGCAGAAGGGTAATAAATACCATCTCAAGCACAAGGAGCAAACTTCAACAGACCTCAAAGGCAAGTTAACCCAAGACAGAAGTCCTCAGTAAAAGCAATGTTTCTCAAACACTTACACAGCTGCCATTGTGTGAATCACTTTCAAGCTGGAGTTCTAGGTAAAGTCAGAGCCCCACAAGGACTGAGAGCCAGAATGGGCAGGATCCAGACCTGTCTCAAGTATCCACTTGCTGTGTGACCTTAAAGCAGTCACTTGATACCATGAGGCTAGCTTCCCCATCTGGGGCATCACCCAATCAACAGTACCTTCTCTCCAGGGGTGGCCATGAAGATGGAAATAGGATTGGTGATGAGGAGGGAGGGTAGACTGAGGTTCCTGGAACAGAGCAGGGACTGGGGAGCTGACTAACATCTGGATGATAGAGACAGAGTGTTTCATAAGGCTGCACAGAAAAGACCTTCCAGCCTCTCAGTGATCTCTTGTTCATGCACAATTTCTCTACCTGCAGTGTCTCAGGCTAGCAAAGCTCATTCCTCCAAACATACAGCATGTTTGTTGCTGTAAGTGACATTGGAGGTCTCTGTAATTCGCCATTTATAGATCCCCTGTAATGAAAAAATGCAATTTTGAACAAGATACCTTCTCATAAGGAGACTCAAAGAACTTTGATACAATCAGAATACCTATAACAGCTCAGAGGGAAAGAGACTTCTGTTTGAGAGCCGTTCCTGTCGCAAGCTCTGCAAGTGTTGTTTCAAGGAAAGCCCGAGAGATGCCTTTGTCTCAAGTACTGTGCGCTCACAGGTTTGCCTAAGCTGTGCGATTATCAGGAAATCAGGCGTCCCTCCCCCAGTCCAATGCCTTTTCCACCCGAGTGGTCACTCCTTGCCTGGGTAGGATACTCAGAAGTCCCGGTGATGGCCGGGTGCTGAGCAGAGAGCACGGTACCTGCAGTGGTGGGCCCGATCGGGCTTGATGCTGCAGCACTTGGGGCACTTGTACACCACCTGCCCAGGCTTCAGTTGAAGGCTCTCGATGAACTCTTTAGTGGCGTTTCCTTTGGGCACTGCCCCCTAAGAGAAGAGGGAAGGCATCAGCGTCAGCTGTCATTCTGTAGTGGAGGCAATCACGTCAAAGCCCCCCCCCTCCCAGGCTCTGTGTTCCAAATCACGTCAATACAAAGAATTTTCCCAAGGAATTGCTGTTGTATGATATTTTGTTTGTATTCTGACAAATAAAGCTGGCCTGGATATCAGAGTGCAGAGCTAGCAACTAGCTAACCATAGAGGCCAGGCAGTGGTGGTACACACCTTTAATCCCAGCACTTAGGAAGACAAAGCAAAAAGATCAGAGAAGCAGAGCAACCAGCCATCAGAAACTTCTTACCTCTACGAATCCTCAGACCAAATGGGAGATCCTGTCTCTACCAATCCTCAAACTGAATGGGCTGAGATTCTGTCTCTACCTGCCTTATATTCCTGTCTCCACCTCCCGAGTGCTGGGATTAAAGGTGTGAGCCACCACCGCCTGGCTCTGTTTCTCTTTTAGATTGGTTCCATCTCTTGTAGGCCAGGGTGGCTCTGAACTCCTGCTTCCTCCTCCCAAGTGCTGGGATTAAAGGTGTGTACACCACGGCCTGGCCTCTATGGTTAACTAGTGGCTAGCTGTGCCCTCTGATATCCAGGCCAGCTTTATTTGTCAGAATACAAACAAAGTATCATACAACAAATTGCTACTAGGTCACACTGACCCTGTGGTGGTATTGTGTTCCCCAAAATATTGTGTACCTTAATAAACTTATCTGGGGTCAGAGACGGAATAGCCACAATATGAAACAGAGGTTAGGCAGTGGTAGCATACGCCTTTAATCCTAACATTCCAGAGGCAGAAATTCATGTGTTCAAGGATACACCCAAGTGTGGTGACCCACGCCTTTAATCCCAGGGAGTGGTGGTAGAAAGCAGAAAGATATATAAGGCGTGAGGACCAGAAACTAGAGGCATTTGCCCTGGAGAGGCCTTTGGCCTGGAGAAGCATGTGGCTGGTTAAGCTTTCAGGCTTCTAGCAGCAGTTCAGCTGAGACCCATTCTGGATGACGGCTCGGGGCATCCAGTCTGAGGAAACAAGACCAGCTGAGGATCCATCGAGGTGAGATAGCTGTGGCTTATTCTGTCTCTCTGACCTTCCAGTGTTCACCCCAATAACTGGCCTCGGGTTTGATTTTATTAATAAGAACTTTTTAAGAGTCATGCTACATGACCCCATGGTTAATTTCTTACTTTCATTTGTTAACACTGTTTGTGTTATCTATTCTTTCCCCCCTGGGAATATCACAGTAGTAGTTTGGCTCACTGACTATGATTTCTGGGAAGAGCACTGACTTTGGGAGAGTCCATTGGTGAGTGCCATATCCCACAGCTCACCTCTCCCACGCCAAAATGTGGTGCTTGACATTCACTGGGGTCTGTTTTGCTTTATTATTATTATTTTTTTTAACCTAAGTGACTATTCTGAAGAGCCATGGCCCTTGGGTATCTAACATGTTATTTTATGCTGGTAATACACAAATACTTGGTACTCTGGTTCTAGAGTCTGTTTGGACTCCACACACATCTGGACAGAAGGACCAACTTGAACAGGGTCTCAATAGCCAGTGCCACCAAGTACCTACCTGGAGCTAAGCCCTGGGCTCACCACTCATCACTATGGACTCAGTCTCCAGGACTCACATTGTTTTTCCTCCCATGTGTCCACCTCCTGATTACTTCCCCAACAGGTGCAGGGGTTTGTGTGCTGTAGAAGTTACTGTGTTAAGAGATCAGAGGAAGCCAGTCAGTGGTGGTGCACACCTTTAATCCCAGCACTTGGGAAGCAGAGGCAGGTGCATCTCCAAGTTCAAGGCCAGCCTGGTCTACAGAGTGAATTCCAGGACAGCCAGGGCTACCCAGAGAAACCCTGTCTCAAAAAATCCAGAGAGGTGGGGTGTATCAGAGGAAACAGCAGCCAATAACTAATAACCAGAGGATGGAAGCTTCAAGACACTAATGTCTACTGGCTGCTGGAAATGGAAGGGCATGCTCCAGGTAGAACCATGGGAAAGGGGGAATTGCAGAGCCCATGCCAGGCCACAGGCTGGGAGGGGGTTTCTTTCTAGGTGGCCCAGAGTCATCAGTGTTACAGGCAGAAGCTTAGGCCCCTGTGCTGTGTGAGCCAGATGAGAAAATGGACGGACAGAGTGACTACTGACGGTTCACGAAGTGAAGGGAAGCTCAGAATCGAGACATGACAAAGCATATGGAGCAGAACTAGTGTCAACTGTGGTCGGGGTGATGACAGAAGGAGAGAAGAGAAACGCCAACAAGGGATGAACTTTCAGGTGCTGGTAACTTGTAAGCCATGCAGAGTACCAGAGGCAAGGTGGGAAGGAGCTGACCAGGACAGCCCGTGTCAGCCATGTCTTGGCAACCTGTAGGACACCCGGGAAAAGGTGTCCAGCAGGATGGCTGAGAACACAGATCAAGAAGAAAGAGCAGTCAGTGGCACAGCACAGGGCAGTAACCAGGCCTGCTTTCAGCCTAAGTTCCACACTTGACGCTGGTGCAGCAACACAGGTGCCATCACTGGGCCTCTGCTTTCTAAGAGTGAGCCAGGACCCACTTATCCTTGCCTGGGAGGAAGGTGAGGGCTACAGCACACAGCAAGTTTATGGGAGGCACTTGGATGTACTTTCCACAGCTGAATGGTCAGGATATGATCACTCACATTTGGAGTCCAGTACTGCACCAAAGCTGTGGAGCTCTACAGTATGCCCAGACTCAAAGCAGTTCTGCTGTGCAAAGACAGCAAGGAGCAAAACAAAGCCTGGACACCTCTGCTGCACAACAACTTCAATAGGGAGTTGAATGTGGATGATGGGGCTTCACACAGAGCACCACTTTCCCCCACCCCCTAAAGCTGACAAACTTCAACAGGCCAGTGAGGGACAAGAACTGATTGTCAGGATCTATCCTATGGAAAAATTTCAGGAAGGGAATACCACTTAAGAAATGCCAAGATGTGGGCTGGAGAGATGGCTCAGAGTTTAAGAGCACTGACTGCTCTTCCAGAGGTCCCGAGTTCAATTCCCAGCAACCACATGGTGGCTCACAACCATCTGTAATGAGATCTGGTGCCCTCTTCTGGTGTGCAGACATACATACAAACAGAACACTGTATACATAATAAATAAATAAATCTTAAAAAAAAAAAAAAGAAATGCCAAGATGCATCATCGCCGGGCGGTGGTGGCGCACGCCTGTAATCTCAGCACTCGGGAGGCAGAGGCAGGTGGAACTCTGTGAGTTCGAGGCCAGCCTGGTCTACAAAGCTAGTCCAGGACAGGCTCCAAAGCTACAGAGAAACTCTGTCTCGAAAAACCAAAAAGAGAGAAAGAAAGAAAGAAAGAAATGCCAAAATGCATACAAGTTGTAGTTTGCTTTTGTCAAGGAGATATTTCACAGGGAACAGACTCCAGCTACAGTAACTGCAGAAACCAGCTAAGCAATAGTTCTACACTGCAAAGAGAGGCTATGTTAGGAGCTGCAGGGGACACAGACACAGACGCAGTGAGGCAGGCTAGGGGAGACCTAGTGAAGGTACCAGCCCCCAGAATTTGCTGTAAGCTTTAGAGAGCCCACACAGGGCTGCCAGAGGAAGCCCCTTTGTAAGGGTAACAGGAGTCTCATGTAAATATTCTCATTATTGTTTATTAGTCAGCTGGTAATTATAGCTTTCCTGAAAGTGTGCCTCTCTGGTGTGCTTCCAATTGCACAAACCTCCCAGAAGACTAGTTCCCATCAGGGCAAGACCCCACCTGCCCAGCCACCTGAGCCAGTCCCAGCCAAGGACCAGCTGCTGGCCCCTGGTGAGGATCCTGTGATGCAAGTGCCACCCCAGAACTGGCTATTCCACACTTGCCTGCTTCAGTCTAAGGCCTGGAAGCTGTTCCTACCTCCTGGTGAGGAATTCTGTGTTTTGTTGAGTGTAGTCCTTGATTGGTGCAGGGCATGGGTAGGAACTCAGTGCCTGAGACACTCTTTCCACTCTCATCCTTACCCACCTCACGGGAATGTCCTGAAGCTGCAGATCCCTGGAGCCTGCATACTCAAACACACTGAGTTTTCTTCTCATTTCTAAAGTGATAAATATTTCTTTATGGTTTTTAAAAAGGAAATACAGATAAGAAAAGGGAAAAGGAAAAACCCGATTTGATCACCCAAGAGGAGTATTCCTACACTGTGAAGCATATATGTAACACGAATCTTAAAAGGTCTTATAATAAAAAACCCAGAGCCAGATATTGGAGTGAAAGCTGAAAGATCAGAGAGGCAGAACAGCCAGCCACTAGTTTACTTCTACAAAATCCTCAGCCTCAGGGGAGTGAGTTCCTGTTTCCTCAGGCCTTATATACCTTTCTGTGTCCTGCCATATTAAAGGCGTGTGTCACCACTGTTTGGCTCTGTTTCTCTCATGTAGCCCATTGTGGCTTTGAACTCACAGAGATCCAGATGGATCTCTGCCTCCCGAATGACAGGATTAAAGATGTGTGCTACCACTGCCTGACCTCTATGTCTAATCTAGTGGCTGGCTCTGTCCTCTGATCCTCAGGAAAGTTTTATTGGGGTACACAATATATCACCACACATATATTATAGTCTTTTCTTTTGGTACACAGTAGGCTGAAAACACTTAAAACCACAGTTGCAAAACATGAATCAGCCCCATCACAAAGTCAGGTAAAACATGGCTGACTCAGTCCACAGGAAGCATAAAGCTGCTGGAGGTTTCCTGCCCTGGGCACGGCATAGCTCTCTACCCTCTTGCTCAGTGGTATCCTGGCTGCCACATGTTATCCAGGCTAGAAATCTAGAGGCCACCTTCAGTTCTTCTCAGTTTATTACATCCTGTATCCCCTCTGCTGGGCTACTTCTACCTAAGTCTGAACCCTAAAACTGTCCTCAGTCCTATGCTCCCCTCCACATCACTGTAACAGGCTTTCTTGGCCCTGACTGCCTCTGATTATTTCCAGGGCAAACATTCTAAATTGTAAATGGCCACATGACTCCTGGCATAAAGCGTTCATTAGCTACCTAGTGACCATGGATCATAGTCTGAACTCTTGGGCTGGGTACACAGGCCACACCTGACCCTGGCCCCAAACTAGTTCTGGGTCCTTCCTGACACAGTGCTGCCCTGTATATGCCTGGGCTTTTGCAAAGGCACTACATACATCTCAAGCTTCTTTTCTGCCCCCAGAACATGTTAGCACCATCTGAAGCCCTCTAGGAAGCTTGGCAGGCAGTATTCAAAGTCCTCTGTACCCATTTCAAAACCACTGGAGCTCCTTGTCTTCTTCCTGACAGCCTAAAAGTGGGGCATCACCCACAGCAGGACCCACAGGCAACCTTGATTCCCACAGTCTAAACTGGTATTCTAATACATAACATATAATTACATACTGCATCTCCAACATGACTGTGAATTCCCAAGAAGACGATGTCTTTCAACCTATAGCTTAGGAAATTGCTCAGAGGCTGGCATTAGGCCTGCATTCAATACACCCAAGCCAGACAATAATGATACAACAGACAAGTTATTGAAGCTTATACAGTTCAGGCACAGTCCCAAATGCTCAGTGACTAAAAACATTTGGCAGTTAATTCTGACAATAAATCTATGCGGCAGAGACTACGTGATCCCTCATTTTATTGTGGAAGTGAGTGGAGCAGAGTCACACAGCTCCTAAGAAAATGTGGTTAAGGGTCAGCAGATTGCAGATCCAGGCCCATGCAACAGTCAAGGCACAAACATATTTATCAGGTAGTTCTAAGAGACTTGGAAAAGCTTTCTTTTTCTTTATTGCTTTGATGCTATCACACTCTACTGCCATGACTGTAGTACATGAATATGAAGATTAAAACAAGACAATGAGGTTTGTTTCAATGTCTACAATGGGGCACACGAAAGGAAAGCAGTGGAGATAAGAAACTCCCAACAAGAGATTGAATTTGAAGAAGAAAGAGGAGGAGAGAAACAGAGGCAGCACAGGTGGATCTCTATGAGTTCAAAACCAGTCTGGTCTACAAAGTGAGTTCCAGGCCTGCCAGGGCTACATAATGAGACCCTATTGCAAAAGAGAGAAAAAGAGATGGGGCTGGAAAAATGGCTCAGGGGTTAAAAGTACTTGCTGCTCTTGCAGAGGATCTGAGTTCAGCACCCACAAAGGTGGCTCACACCACCTATTAACTCTAGCTCCGGGGGGAATCCAACACCTCTAGCCTCCACAGGCACTGGCACAAATGTGTACATACCCACTTAGACATACACACACACACGTAATTAAAAATAATAAATGCATTTGAAAAGAAAGAATATGTATCATTAATTCTTTCAAATGATATCAAGGACTTGGTACTGCTGTCCACTTGCGGCAAGAGGAATGAGAGGTACTGTTGTTATCTCAAGGGAAGAAACACCCCTCTCACAGCTAGCACCCCCAGGAAAAGGGTGGCCACTATCTGTATATAAAGAGTGGAGGTAGGTGACCCACAGGTAGGATCCTTTTCCCCTCTCTGGAGCAAGGAGGGCTTTCTTCTTCTTTTGTAGATTGTTCAGAGGCAGGTGTAAAGAGCCCCTTGACACAAAGAAGATGTTGAACTCCACAGTGACCCTGGATGACCCCATCCAGCTAAAGGGACACACCAGAATAACATCTCCACAAAGGAATACCAGGTAAATTAAATTGAGCCCCAATGTTTCCAAGGGTGACTTGGATAGTGGAGACTAAAAGTGGTCTGAGACAGTCAGAGGTTGGTTTATAGCAGTGTTCACAGGGTAGGACTTGAAGGGGGACACTGGCAGGCAGACAGATTAATTTTCTTCCTTAGTGTGGTCAAATTGAGCAGATTTGTATGACACCTTTCCTCAGCTCTCAGATTTGAAATAATTCATGGGGTTAATAAATGATTAGGCCAAAGGAAAGGAGAGGCAGGAAAGAGCCAACCACAAGGAGTCATGCAATTGTAGCAACTGTGCAATGTGTGGCTTTGAACTTCCTGGCAGCGGGGACTGTGCCTCAGTTTTTAGTGTCTTCTGGGAAAGACACTGTCCCAGAATGCAGAACCAGAATGTATCTGGAGCTGGAAAGGAAGTGGTGGATTCACTGCCAAAGGCTCCAAAACACATCCCTACCTACCACTGCCTCTTCAATTACTGTAGGGTCTCCTGGACCATACAGCCCATATGGTAGAGCAGTGTGCACAGCAGTCTTTCTCCTATTCCAGGCCCTACTCAAAGCTGGCAACTTTCTGAGTCACTTAGTACATGGACTCTAGTAACACACCAAAGAGGAGAATGTGTTGTCTTCAGAATCATATAGTCACAATGAAAGTTGCACTTCTTTCTTGGTGGTAGGAGGGGCCAGGTGCAATAAATTATCCTTCACCCTAGAAGGAATATCTCTATGTGCTCCGTACCACCAGATTCCTAGAAATTTCACTGATATAGAAGGCCCTTGAATTTTGGTTGGATTTATTCCTTATCCTCTGATGTTCATATGTGTTACCAACAAGTCCAAAGTGCTACCTCCTGCTTACTTGGTCCAATCAGCATGTCATCAATACTTTGGGCCAGTGTGATATTTTGTGGAAAAAACAGATATTCAAGCTCCCTTTGAACTAGGTTATGACACAGGGGTAGAAAGTTAACAACCCTTGAGGTAAAACTGCAAAGGGATATTGATGGTCTGGTCAACTGAAAGTCAATTGCTTCTGGTGGTTGTGGTGATACTTTGTGTATGCTCTAACAAATAAAGCTTGCCTGAAGATCAGAGGGCAAAGCCAGCCATTAGTTAGCCATAGAGGCCAGGCAGTGGTGGCACACACTTTTAATCCCAGCACTTGGGATCTCATGTCTTTGCTCCCAGTACTTGGGAGGCACACACACCTTTAATCCCAGCACTAGGGAGGTGGAGACAGGAAGTGATATGGCTGGACGGAGAGAGGAATGTAAGGCGGGAGGAGACAGGAGCTCAGGTTCTTTCAGGCCGAGGATTTTGTAGAGGTAAGAACTAGTGGCTGGCTACTCTGCTTCTCTGATCTTTCAGCTTTCACCCTGATATCTGACTCCAGGTTATTGTTAAAACCAATTAAGATTCATGCTACAGGGGGTCCTTACAGACAGGTACTGAAAAGAAGGCATTGCTAGATCAAAAGCTGCATATCACACACCAGGAGATGTGTTAACTGGCTCAAGTAAGGACACCACATGTGGTACATCAGCTGCAGTCAAAATCACTACTCAATTAAGTTGGTGATAGTCAATTATTGTTCTCCATAATCTCTTTTGCACAGGCCAAATAGGAGAGTTAAAAGATGATGTGGTAGGAACCACCACTCCTGTATCTTTCATGTCCTTGATGGTGGCACTAATTTCTACAATTCCTCCAGAGATATAATACTGGTTTTGGTTCACTATTTTCCTTGCAACTCCAATGGATTCCATTTGGCTTTTCAACCATAACTGCTCTCACTCCACAGGTTAGAGAACCAATGTGGTAATTCAGCCAACTTCAGTGTATCTATCCCAATGATACACTCTGGAACTGGGGAAATAACCACAGGATGAGTTCCTGTGGAATCATTCCAGATTTCCAGAACACAGCAAAGTGCTGTGGGTGACATTACACAACCTCAGAGTGGGCAAGAAGAGCACACAGAATGGTCTGTTCTCACCACACACCTCCAGCCCAGAGTCTGAGGGAGGCGTCCATGTGCCTCTTGGTCCAGCTGTCCTCTCTCTGTTGAAAGGCATATTTCTTCCCTAATTTCAGATGGTACCATTTTCTGCTTTTCATACACTTGAAAGTAATTTCTCTCTTCCCCTTGCTGTGTGGATTCAACTACTGCTGTGCTAGAGTCAACAACTAACTGATGAATGGTCCAGAAAGCTGTCATGGCTTAACTGCTCTAGTGTTACATCTGGAGTAAAATGGTACAAGTTGGAAATGGTACAGTAATTATCTAGTGGTAGACCGTGATACCTTTTCTCCTGCCTTCCCTTCTCTACCTCCCCTCCCCACCCCTTTCAGTGCTAAACAAAATGACATATAATGCAAATGCTGTTTATAAAATCAGGGTATAAACTATTCGCCAAAAATTATGGACAACATGAATTCTTGTTGAATATCATCTCCTCTCCATTAGGAAACTTCCTAGAACACATTGTGACTCCATGCTAGAAAAAGACTCCATTTGCTGATTAACAAGAAGCCTTTAGCTGATCTGTGTTTGACCTGAGATCTGGACTTCAGACTATGCTTCCTAGGAGCTAGCGTGCCCTGGTGGTACCTTGCAGGCTTTACTTCTACAGCTCCACTTCACTGTTTTACATAGGGGTTTTCATAAGTCATTACGTTCTTCAGACAGAAGCATGAAGATCCTGTGATGGGGCTTGTTTTGAAATGTTTGCCTCAATCACGGTAGTTCTATGACAGATTCTTCATTTATATCTATGGAGAGTTACTTGGTACTCAGGACTGTGGCTCTTGCCTACTGTGTGATGGTTAATTTTTTTTTTTTTTTTTTTTTTGGTTTTTTCAAGACAGGGTTTCCCTGTGTAGCTTTGCGCCTTTCCTGGAACTCACTTGGTAGCCCAGGCTGGCCTCGAACTCACAAAGATCCGCCTGGCTCTGCCTCCCGAGTGCTGGGATTAAAGGCGTGCGCCACCACCGCCCGGCTTGTGATGGTTAATTTTAAGTGCCACAGTCTAGAATCACCTGGAAGATAGTCTTAATTTGGGACTGTCTATATCCTGTTGACCTCTGAACATGTCTGGGGGATGGGGGAGATAACTTTTGATTACATTAGTTGATGTGGAAAGACCTACTCCAAAGCAGACAGCATCATTCATTCCCTGGGTTTAGGTCTTGAACTGTGTAAGAGTGGAGAAAGTAAGCTTGGCACAGCATACATGCATTTGTTTAATGTTCTCTGCTTTTGACTGTCTACTGTATTAACTTCCCTGCTATAATGGGCTGTAACCTGAACTTTGAGCTAAAATAAATTCTTCCCCAAATTGCTTTTGTCAGGGCATTTTATCACAGTAACAGGAAAGAAACCTACAACTGCTACCTAGGATTGGAAGCTGAGTCACAAAACAAGGTAAAAATCAGAAAAAAATTCTTCTGCAGGGCTGCCTGAATAGGTCCCTGGAGAAGCTTCCATGCAGTAAGGAGGAAAGCACAGGTTTGTGACGGCAGCCCAAGTGCCAGCAGGAGCTTTCTGGTGACATCCAGCTCCTCAGCCTTCTATACAACAGTAAGTCTATCTTCCACCTCCGATCCCAACTGGCTCACCTAATGTCTCTTCTTGTACCTAATGTCTGGCAGTTTTGCCACAGAGAAGCTTTGGTTTGGCCTCCTAAATCTATTCCTTACTATCCTTTCTCATGCAACAAGTGGCACTAGCATCCATAGTTGTTCCTGCCCAAGCTGAAGGTTTCCTTTGTGATCAATCTCCATTTGTCAGCTTTCCTCAGCCCTGGTTGAATTCAAGGGACCCAGGGGCATTTTCAAGTGTGTCAATACCTAAAGCTCTGCCCCAAGACTGATTAGAGTGGAACCCCTGAGGGCAGGGGACAGGCACCAGTACTTTAAAAAACCCTCTAAGGAATTCTTACTGTGTAGTCAGACTTAAGAATGAATCAGTGGCTTAAATAGGCTCCAGATCCAACAGCTTTTCTGCTTCTACCAAGATCCAAGCTAGTGCCATGTCTTCCCTAAACCGCTGTCAAAGCCCTAGTCTCATTCTTCTGCAACTCCCACCTGAACCTGACTACAAACAACGCCACTGTACCTATCTCACCTACAAGGTCTGGCATGATCCTGCCTCGTGGCCCTTTTCACTCTCCCTGTTCACCATGCTTTAGTCTCATACTCCAAGCTCAGGTCTCTGCACCTCTTTTCTCTTCTGCCTGAATCTGCCTGCAAATCTTCTCATGCCCTGGCTTGCAGCTTCATGCTATTCAAGTCAGCTCCGATGGCATCACCACGGAGAGGCCCTCTTGGATTATCCTGGCCTAATGGGGTGCCCCTTTAAAGCCCAGCACACCCTCCTGTTGCTGTTCTGCTGTCCTTACAGCAATTAGCAATTACACCCATCATCTCATTTATCACTGGAATATGAAGTTCCAGAGGGCAGGGGTTCTGTCTGCCTTTTTCTCAGTGGTACCTGCTGCTCATGAAGGAATCTTTTGCAGGGCTGGCACCCAGTCAACACAACTGTTCATCCACCCATCAGTGCCCAGCAGGGCCCTGCACATTATTGCTACAGCCATCCTTGTCCAGTGATACTCTGGTCTTGTCACTCTTTAGTTAAGAATTCATACAGCCAAACTTAGTAGCACACACACACACAGCAATTGGGAGGCAGAGGCAGGCGGACCTCTGTGAGTTTGAGACCAGCCTGGTCTACACAGTGAGTTCTAGAGCTACATAGTGAGAACCTATCTCGAAAAAAAATTTGGGGGGGGCTCTAGACTCTTTCCTGTCCTATGTTTCTTCTTTCATAACCACACAGACACCAAAGATAAATCCATATCCCCGGTGGTCTTCCCATCCCAACAACCAAATGCTCAAAGGAGCCACTCACTGCCTGTTTTTCTGCACAGGAGGCTCCCCCGACCCTCTGCTCTTTACCTCTCACCACCAACCTGTGATTGGCTAACACCCTTCCTTGTCCACAGAAAGCTACACTTCCTCTGCCAGGGTTGTCCTCACCTGTCTTTTCAATAGAGGCATCTTGATGGGAAAGCTGGTATTGAACTGTGAGCTGAGAGGAAGAATGTAATTTCCTCCATTATCTCCAACAGCAAGGGCATCACACAAATTTCTGAATAAATCCTTAGTTTTCTTAAGCTTTTTTATACCCTTGTGTATGGGGCACTTTCAAGAACCCAAGGGCTTCACCTCCTCAGGTGGTGATTGTTCTACTCTCCTGCAGGTAAGTAACATCAGCACCAGTCTACAGGCCCCAGGATACGAAGATTCAGGCGGTTCTATCTGGACCAGCCACACAGGTAACTGAGCCAGGAGGAAGCTGCCTTTCCTTGGGAGGGATTAACAATCCACTTTCAAGAAGGGAACTGACTCAGGCCTGTGGTCTGTGCTTTGCTTTTCTGGGGCTCCCAGAACCTGTGTGGCCATTAGCAGAACTTTCTCGTTCTCAATTTAATGGCTACCACCCACATACTAAAACAGTTAATCCACAGGAGGGCTTTTACCCATGTGGTTGTTTCCCATACAACACAATGAAAAGTTTTTAACATCAGGGTATAAAAAACATTCAGGGGCCTTTGCCTCACTTGATATATTTATCTAAGTCACTAAATGGAACAAGTTTTACCCACAGATACCCAGAGGTGTCTGCTGTAGTGCCAAACAGGCCTGGCCAACTTTTCAGGAAAAAAAGAATCTTTTTTCCCCCTGACAAGGTGTCTCATTATGTAGTTCTGGCTGGCCTCGAACTCACAGGCATCTACCTGCCTCTGCCTCCTTGGGACTAAAGGTGTGCGCCACCCTACTCAACCGAGAAAAAGAGGAATCTTGTGCAAGCTAAGTGAAGGCTAAATTCATGCAGGTCCTGAAACTGGATATGGTTGTAACAACAAGTCAACCCAACTCAGTCCTCTTTTTCTTCACTTTCCCCTAGAATGCTTTCTGCTATGACCATCTGGCCCAGTCTCTAAGGTTATCTGATTGCATCCTCCAAACAGAGGCTGGGTTTCTCTCCCTTGACACAGCAGGCTCAACAAATATATACAGCACTGTGTAGACAGTGCCATTCAACCTACCCCATATGCTTTAATACAGGCATTGGCCCCTCCTCCCTGGTCAGAGTCCCAAAAACTCTAACAAGAGGCAGCTCACTTTTCCATCCAGCCTTGGCTGTCCTTTTTTCACATTCCCAAGATCTATGGGGAGCATGCAGGTTACAGCCATGCCAGGGGCCAGAAGGACAGAATGTGGGCTGGTCAAAACAAGCCCAGACATACTCACGGGGTCCGTCAGCATGGCCCGGCAGTGTGAGGCCAGGGCCAAGAAGGCCAGCAGGTTGAACACAATTCCGTTGATGATGCTGTACACGTAGTCTCGGGATGGAATCAGCATGACAAAGAGGACTACAAACTCCGCATAGAGGACCAGAAACCAGGTGACAATGGCACAGGCAATGCCACAGCCATCACGGATGAACCACATGGTTCCCGCAGGACCAGGGAAGGGAGGTGGGGCACACTTCTCTGGCTGGAGGTATTCTGGTTTCCGCTCAATGTCTCGGAAGTGATGGGTGGGGATAAGCATCATAAGCTATTCTGTCCATACTGGCATCTGAAAGGAAAGGAAGCAGAAATAGGGTGTTATCTTAGCAACAAGGAGACTTCACAAGTGAATCACAGTGTGTATGTGCAGATTTTGCACAAACACTGCCTGAGCACCTTGTTCACTTAAGGGTTGTCCTCCCTGTCCCTGCTACTGTAAAGCAAGAACACCCCTAACCTTCCTACGGAAGGTGAGGATGAAGAGAGACCTGACAGGACAATGCCGTGCCCAAGGGCAGACAGGTCAGACAGCAACACAGCTACTGGAGGTGGGGCTAGAGCCCAAGTCTCCTTCGCTGGGAGGGCAGCACTGTGCAACTAGTCAATTAAATTACATCTGGGACAGCGAGCGCTGGGGGAAATCTCTTGTCAAACAGACGAGCACTAAACTGAAATGGCTTGTTTTCTAGGACAAGAGCTCTGCTCTCTTTGTGAGTGATGGGGCAAATAGTAGAGATGTTGGACAGTGTATTCATGGTTCCTATTACAAGACACTATTTGCTCCCCTGTAAAGCACTGCCTCTGCCAGGGTTGTTGGCTCCAGAGCTAGAGGGTTTTGGGGAGGGGCTCATGTTGAACATCCTGCACAGCTTACTGGCCATCAACAAGTATTCTCTTGGTAAGATATTCTTTCCATTGGAAAAGTGATGGGTAAGCAACTTTCTTCCTAAGAGCTACAATACTGATCTCTGGAGATGCAATAACTAACTGGGGAATGAAACAGAACAAAGTATAAGTATAAAGTATAAGCATGAAAATGCTGTAAGGAAACCCACTACTTGTATTATTATTTTGGTTTTTGAGACAGGGTTTCTCTGTGTAATAGCCCTGGCTGTTCTGAAACTTGCTTTGTAAACCAGGTTGGTCTTGAATTCAGAGATTCACCTCTCTCTGCCTCCAGAGTGCTGGGATTAAAGGCATGTGCCACCATGTCTGGCTAAATAATAATAATAATTTTTAAAGAGAAGTAACTAAGAATCAATGTTGCATGCCTATCCATCCACAATGGGCTACAGGACACAGAGACAGTAGAACTCCTCTGTTCATCTCAGCTGCTAGCTTGTTGCAGCACCAACCAGAATTCTCAGTGAGAGACTGTGATGGTTCAGTCCATTCTCCAATACAGAAACCATCGAAAGCCACACATGGTACTGGTGATAGGCAGGCAAATAACAGCTCAGCCTTTGGAGAGTAAGTCACTCTACAGCAGAAGAAATTACCCTGGCCCCATGATCCTTTGAAGGCTCTGGGCTTTCAATGGCTCTGTTACCCTATCCTAAACTCTTTCTAATTCTCCTTCTTTCCTTATCAGAAAGAACATCTGGATGGAACAGAGCATGGCCAGGGAAAGTCTGGGAAAGCTAAGGGTGGTGTGAAATGTTGCTCAGGCTGATCATGCACATAGTCCATCTCTGCTCCAAATGCAGCACAAGATTAAAGACAGATGGGCAGCTAAGTATGTACCATGTGCCTGTCTAAAGGAACATCAGAGTAACAAATTAGAGTGACTGTCCTACAGCAAGTTTTACACAGTGCTGGGGAACAGTGTTGCGACATACACAGAGTAAGTAACTTTCTCAGGCAGAGTGACACAATGGCTCTTGGTTATCAACCAGGATTTTCTAGCAGAGCAATCTTATTCTTGCTCTCCAGAGGAGAGTGACACTTCAGTGCTGCCTGAACAACATAAAGGCATTAAAAGATGTAAGTTCACCTTCTGAAGCACTGAACAGACACTAGGAAACTGCAGACCAAGAATGTCTGGGAACTGACCTGTGCCCAGCTGTGGTGGTATTGTGTTCCCCAAAATATTGTGCACCCTAATAAGCTTATCTGGGGTCAAAGAACAGAACAGCCACTAGATACAGAGGCAAAACATAGTGGCACTCACACCTTTAATCCTAGCATTCCAGAGGCAGAAATCCCTCTGGATCTCTGTGAGTTCAAGGCCACATTGGAAACAGCCAGGCAAATGGTGACACACGCCTTTAATCCCAAGAAGTGAGCCTTTAATCCCAGGGAGTGATGGCAGATAGCAGAAAGGTATATAAGGCATGAAGACCAGGAACTAGAAGCTTTTGGCTGGTTAAGCATTTAGGCTTTGAGCAGCACAGTTCAGCTGAGAGGCATCCAATCTGAGGAAACAAGATCAGCTGAGAAGTTGGCCAGGTGAGGTAGCTGTGGCTTGTTCTGCTTCTCTGATCTTCCAGCATTCACCCCAATAACTGGCCTCGGGTTTGATTTTATTAATAAGTACCTTTAAGATTCATGTTACACCCAGCAAATTCTAAAACCCTGAATTCCATTCAACTACAACCCAAATCCAATAAATAGCCAATATGGCACAAGGAGTCAAAAGGCCAATAGAAGAGAAGTACTCTCCAGAGGCAGGCATTCTTCCATTGAGTGGATCTGCATGTTTATCACTGGTGCTCTAGTTACATTTAAACTCACCCCTACAGATTTCCTCTGGTGGCTTCAGCATTATGGTGGAGAGCTGCCCAGCTAAGGTGTGGGCTGTATCAACATACAAGTCTTAAGTATTTACTCTGAGTCTTTACAGAAAAGTTGCTGAACCCTAACTGTCAACCACTAAGTAAGAAACAGACCATCGTGACTCAGGTTCCTCCGCAATGGAGATGGTCAGTTACAAAACACTCCACCCTGACAGAACACCCTCCTGTCACCTCTGCTAGTCCAATTGTCACAAGGGTTGTGGTTTATAAATGGGAGGCCACTAAACATAAACTTCCAGGGACACAGGTAGTTAACTTCTTTCTGCCCTTCAGGTGTTCATTCTCAGCTGTATATGTAACAATGGTGTCAAGGACACTAAGGTTTTGCACATTGTTTTACTAAGGAATAAGCCCTTCTATACAAGCAAAGTTTCCCAAGCAACTGGGGCTTCTTTCTTCCCTTTTTTTTGTGGGGGGCAAGGGTGGAGGACTGAGACAGGGTCTTGCTATGTAGCCTTGGCTAGCCTGAAACTCACAGAGATTCACCTGCCTCTGGATAAAAAGCATGTACCACCATGCCTGGCTAACTGGGACTTCTTTCAAAGCAGAAACACCTGTCAATCATTTGGATGGTTAGTGGAAATCATTAAAAAAATTTAAGAGAGAAAAGAAACAGAGAGAGGAGATCGAGCGCACACTAGAAGGGAACCCTGCTCCTACCTCAGCACAATAACCACTCCTTTTTTTCCAGAATGATTTAGTTAATCCCAATCACCTGTGCAGGCCATTGTAATCCCAGCATCTCTTTTGCATGGCTCTCTGTCTTACTCCTCTGTAACTAACCATTGTCACTTGTGTGTCTACACAGTGCTCTCTGGTTACTTCTGCAAGCTGGCAAGGCTAGTAAAGGTCTTACCAGAGGTCTCTGTAAAGGGTGCTCATTTGGGGTATAACGTTCCTTCAGGGAACCTACAGCCCTGCCTCTCACTTGGCACCAAACAGCACCTCAGTACATGTGCTCACTAGGGAACAAAGAGCTTTGCAATCACAGGGCCACCTCTAGTAGGCCTGGTCTGCTTCTTCTCAGGTGAAAAAGGGTAGACCAAGTAGGATCATGAAGTAGGTGGACTAACACTCAAGAAACCAGAATGTTTTATCTGTGACTAATCAATCTGTGACCAAATAGTGTATAGGAGGAGCTATTTTCTAGCCTTTGCTAGAAACAAGAACCTACTTGATGTGGAAGATCAGGAAAGGGCCTACCTGGCGAAGTCAGAGGCTAGTGCCATGCTGAGGGTAGCTTTCCTACCCACACCCAAGTTTCACAATATCCCAAGAGTGCATGCAAGGTTCCCTAACACCTGGCCTCTCCAGAGTAATGGAAGCAGCTCTAATAAGGACCCTCCCTTGAACTAGCCAACTGAACTGTGGCAATCCTCCTGCTTCTGCCTCAGAGGGACTCAATGTGAAAAAAGGTATATGTGTTCCCTTCCGCTTCCTCCAATAACAAAGGCAGATGAAGACCCTTCTTCCTTATTTCGATTAACCTTACAGCTCAACAACAACTCTGACAAGGACTTACCTCCCCTCACTTGTCCTTGCTTCTAAGGAGCCTGGCAAAGCTGGGTGCTCAGGCTAAGGGAGGCCCAGGAGGTCCACCCCCAACACCACTCCTTGCAGGCCAGCCATATCTTCAGAGGAACTATCTCTGCTAGGGTCCTCTCCTAGTCCCTTTATCCTTCTCCTTGTCTGAAGTCTCCTCTCTTCATTCAACTCAACTCAGCATGATCTTGAAGGAGAGCCACTGTATGCAAGGAACTGTACAGCATCCCCCTGCCAACTCCCCTGGGATGTGAGGGCAGGAATGTGGGTACCGCCCTGTTTGGCTCTCCCTCCCCCATCTGGGAAGACTGGGCTCATTTATTTTCTTCTGCTGACTTACAAGCTCCATTTTGTTGAACTCTGCAGTCTAGCTGGTAGCAGGCATGAGATATGTGCTCAAATTCAAAGTTTTTGAGTGAATGAAGATGTCACACAGGTGACTGACAAATAGCCCGCACATCACAGGGCAAGCAGTATCAAACAGCAACAAAGCAAAAACCCCCATGCAGAGTGAGATGAACAGGCTTGCTCAGGGTAAGAACTCATGAAGAGTGGAATATGAGAAGACACAGGTGAGGAGGACCTGGAGATCTGGCAGGGAAGGCTGGGCATCTAGGCTGTGCACACACAGACTGTGTTGGGGTGGAGAGGGAGGAGTTGCGAGGGACCATGCCACCCTTTGGCAAGGCCGCCTGACTGTTGACAGATAAGGCAGATGAGTTTAGAAGCCAAGGAGCCCAGGATGGCACTTGAGTAACAGGCTCTAGTCCTATTTGGTGATACTAGGTTATCTGTTCCTCTAAGTGGTTACCAGTTTTTCTGAGAAAAATAACCCATTTCCTAATCTTAATTAGTGACCTATACTTTATTCTCATCCAATAGAAGAATGCCTGAGGTCCAGAGAGGCAAAGGAACAAAGCCTGTGGCAAGAAACAAGGAATTCTCAGAGTGGAGGAAGGCATTCAGGAGTGCCGGGCTCCTGGTCTTTCAATGTGTGGGTCTGTGTGTAGGTATGTGCATGTAACATGCAAATGCCGGAAGAGGCCAGAAGAGGGCGTCAGATCTCCTGGGGCTGAAGTTACAGGGGACCATGAGACACCTGATATGGATGATGGGAAACAAACTCAGGATCTCTGGAAGAACAGCAAGCACTCTTTCAGCCCCAAGCTAGCACATGGTCTTGATGGTAAAATACACATCAGAATCTACTTTGAGATAGTGTGTGTGGTGATATATTGTGTACCCCAATATACTGTGTACCCTGATAAACTTACCTGGGGATCAGAGGACAGAGTCAGCCACTAGATTAGACATAGAGGCCAGACAATGGTGGCACAGACCCTTAATCCTATCACTCGGGAGGCAGAGATCCATCTGGATCTCTGTGAGTTCAAGGTCACACTGGAAACAGAGCCAGGCAGTGGTGGCACACACCTTTAATCCCAGGACTTGAGATCTCATGTCTCTGCTTGGGAAGGACGCACACCTTTAATCCCAGGAAGTAATATGGCAGGATACAGAAAGGTATATAAGGCCTGAGGAAATGGGAACTCACTCCCTTGAGGGCGAGGATTTTGTAGAAGTAAGCTAGTGGCTGGCTGTTCTGCTTCTCTGATCTTTCAGCATTCATCCCAATATCTGGCTTTGGGTTTTTATTATAAGACCGTTTAGCAATTTGTATTACAAGTGTGTGTGTGTGTGTGTGTGTGTGTGTGTGTGTGTGAGAGAGAGAGAGAGAGAGAGAGAGAGAGAGAGAGAGAGAGGAGAGAGAGAGAATCTGTTAGAAAATTAAATAAAAATGTCCTTCTTAAAGGCTCAACCAAAGCTAAAAATGTTTGAAATTGGTGCTAACTTTCTAAGAAATCCAACCCAAACCACCTTCTTCTGGTACAGAGCCATGTATACAGCACAGGTTTCATTGTACCTGACAGCAAGCATGCCCTTCTACCACAGACTGACAGACAGACAGACAGACAGACAGACACAAAGGT
>CABHPH010039705.1:0-45918 GCA_902168325.1 Peromyscus nudipes | reverse complement strand
TTTTGTTTTCAAATTTATTTTCTAAACACAAATAGGAAAATCACAGAATCACAGGATGAAACATATGTAGTGGTTAATGACTAACTCAGAAAGAGCACACATCAGTATCCCAGATTTATCCTTGTGGCAAAGTCATTCAAAATACTTGAAATGATTGTTTTCTGTAGCCACTCTAAGAGACCACAGAAACTAGAATTTATTCCTCATTTTGAACAGCTGTTTTGACTCTGCTAAAGAACGTTCCACCTACTCCACTCCCATGCTCTCTACCTTCTGGAACTGAGTGATGTGCCCTGCTCTCTGTGGTCAGTGGTTCCAACTTCCTGTGTGTCTTTCTGTGATTGGCTTATTTTTACCTAAGATAATTTTCTCCAGACTCATATATTCAGATAAAAGTGCTTTATTACCAGTGACTTAATACTATGTTATTTCAGCCGGGAGGTGGTGGCACACGTCTTTAATCCCAGCACTTGGGAGGCAGAGGCAGGCAGATCTCTGTGAGTTTGAGGCCAGCCTGGTCTCCAAAGTGAGTTCCAGGAAAGGCGCAAAGCTACACAGAGAAACCCTGTCTTGAAAAAACCAAAAAAAAAAACCTGTTATTTCATAGTGTGATCTCTATATGTAAATATTTATATTAATCTATTGTATATACATATATAGAATGATAGAGATGTATTATGTGAGTTTGTTTGTATTTATAAATACACATGAACTCAAATGCATATGGTTATACCTTGTTGTAAAATTCATTCATCCCTTTAATGATATTCAGTCAAATTCTTATCTATTGTGAATCATTCTGTGGTAAGCAGACATCTCTTCAATGTACATATTTCCTATAGTTTGAGACTATTGGCTACCGTGTTAGTTCTGACTTTATTTTCCAATTTTCACTCTACTGAAAGTTTTTTTTTCACCCCATAAGTCTCTCTGCCAATGTAGCAATCCAAATCAGACGGAATTAGAAAAGCCCCGGTTTAATGGGTAAAGCATTCCTGGGTGATTCTCTGGCCCCCCAGAGAGGAGACAGGGAAGAGAGACTGGAAAACCACATGTCTGGTTTCTGGGATGCAGCTTAAATACCCTGTGGGAGTGGCCTTGAGCCTCTCTTGGGGAGGAGCTGTGTTTTTGAGCTTTGAAGGGGCAGGTTTGGGGAAAGACATGGGGGAGGGGAGTTGAGGTGGATCTTCCATGAGAACATTCCAGACTCTTTGGGTATAGGAACGCCAGGATGCCAGGGGCTGAGGTGGAGTTCCCAGAACATCTACCACCGGTGTTTTAGGAGTGCTCCTTTCTCAGTGTCTTTCCTGGTGTCTGCTATTTTTTCTCTTTTGGATCACTTCCATTCTAACTGGATAAAATGATGAGAATTATAGCTTTGATTTCTATTTCCTTGATAGTAAGTTTGAACATTTTTCATGTATTTAGTTATCATGTGCTTCTCTTATTGGAGAGACTTTCATTTCTGCCTTTGTAAAAATCATTTATCTATAAATATATAGAATATGTAGATTTATTTCTGTCTGCTTTATTCTGTCTTTTGGTCTATGTCTTTTTTGTTTGTATCTGTACCACACAGTTTTTATTAGTGTGGCTTTGTGCTATGTTTTGAAATTGGGTAGTAGGTTACCTATAGCTTAGTTCCTTACTTGGGGCTGCTTTATCCATGTAGGCTATGTTGTGCTTCCACAAGAACGCTAGGAGTTTTTGCAGCTGCTCTGAGGTATACTATTGCTACCTCAGATATTGATCACACTGAGCCCATAGGCTACTCTAAGTAATGTGGATATTTTAATACAAATTATCCCAGTCTACAAGCATGGGATCTCTATCTGCTTGTGCATGTGTCTTCTCCATTTTCACCCCGCAGTGTTCATTAGATTTCCCATCTTTGAAATGATAACCATAGGCAATTCATATTATTTTTATAGCTATTATAACCTTATTTCTTGTTTGGGGAGTCTGTTATTAGCATAACATGTGGTTGGAAGTTTTCCTGTGTCCTCCCTAGTCCCGCAGCTGCCCAGACCCAAATAAACACATGGAGACTTACATTATTTACAAACTATAATAAGAATGGCTAATATCAAAAACACTGAAGACAGATTATGTTGGAGAGATTGTGGAGCAAAGGGAACACTCCTACACTGTTGGTGGGAATGCAAACTTGTACAGTCACTTTGGAAATCAATATGGCACTTTCTTAGAAAATTGGGAATCAATTTCCCTCAAGACTCAGCTATACCACTCTTGGGCTTATACCCAAGGAATGCTCAGTCATACCACAAGGACACATGCTCAACTATGTTCATAGCAGCATTATGGAAACAAGCCAGATGCCTTTCAACTGAAGAATGGATAAATAAAATGTGGTACATATACACAATGGAGTACTACTCAGCAAAGAAAAACAATGACATCATGAGGTTTGCAGGCAAATGGATGGAACTAGAAAATATCCTGAGTGAGGTAACCCAGACTCAGAAAGACAAACATGGTATGTACTCACTCATAAGTGGATACTAGATGTAAAGCAAAGGATAACCAGACTGCAACTCACAACTCCAGGGAGGCTACCTAGTAAAGAAGACCCTAAGAAAGACACAGAGATCGCCCAGTGACAGAGAAATGGATGAGATCTACATGAGCAAACTGGGGGTGAGGGGGTAATGGAGGGCAAGGGTCAGGGGAAAGAGAGCTTAGGGGACCAGGAGATCCCAGCTGGATCAGGAACAGAGTGGGAGAACAAGGAAAGAGGCACCATGATAAATGAATACTCTATGGGAATAGGAAGAAGCAGAGTGCTAGAGAGGTCCCCAGAAATCCACAAAGATGACTCCACTATAGACCACTGGCAATGGTGGAGAGAGTGCCTGAGCTGACCTGCTCTGGTGATCAGGTGGCCAAACACCCTAACTGTTGTGATAGAACTCTCATCCAGTGACTGATGAAGCAGATGCAGAGATCCACGGCCAAGCCCCAGGTGGAGCTCCAGGAGTCCAATCGATGAGAAAGAGGAGGGATTATATGAGCAAGAGATATCAATACCACAATTGAAAAAAGCACAGGGACAAATAGCAAAACTAGCAGAAACACATGAATTGTGAACCAATTGCTGAGGAGCCCCCATGGAACTGGACCAGGACCTCTGGATAAGTGAGACAGTTGATGAGCTTGAACTGTTTAGGAGGCCCCCAGGCAGTGGGATTGGGACCTGTCGTTGGTTCGTGAGCCAGCTTTTTGGAACCTAGGGCCTATGCTGAGACACTTTGCTCAGCCGTGGTACAGGTAGGAGGGAACTAGACTTGCCTCAACTGAATCTACCAGGCTGGGCTGAATACCCAGGGGAAACCTTGCCTTGGAGGAAGTGGGAATGGGGGGTGGATTGGGGGGAAGGCTGGGGGTTGGGAGGAGGGAGGACAGGGGAATCATGGCTGATATATAAAATGACTAGAAAATCTCTTACGTATAAAAAAAATTTAAAAAGGAAAAATAAAAAAATAGAAGGGATCAGGTGGGGGATGCAAGGAAACAGTACTGAAGGAGATGACTGGAAAGCGGGTGCATTACAAGGTGAGGTAGAAACCTGATGCAATGGAAATTCCCAGGAATCTACAAGGGTGACCCCAGCTGAGACTCCTAGCAATAGGGGATACATAGCCCAACCTGGCCATATCCTGTATCCAGACCAGACTTCCAGTGGAAGGATTGGGGCACCAACCCAGTCATATAACCTTTGACCTACAATTTGCCCTGCCTACAAGATGTGCTGGGGTAGAGGTGGTGCAGAAATTGTGGGAGGGGCCAACCAATGACTGGTGCAGCCTGAGACCCATGCCCTGAAAGGGAGCCCACCCTTGACACTGCCTACATGGCCAGGACCCAGCGGCTGGATGGCCCAGAGACCTAGGATAGAACCAAACACGACTGGGAAAAACAGTCAATGTAGTGAAGCCTAATGCTATTCTTCTATACTCATATCATAGATTGGTGCCTAGCCCAACGGTCATCAGAGAGGCTTCATCCAGCAGTTGATGGAAACAGATGCAGAGACTCACAGCCAAATATTAGGCAGAGCTCTGGGAATCCTGTGGAAGACGGGGAGAAAGGATTGTAGGAACCAGAGGGATCAAGGACACCACAAGAAAACTCATAGAATCAGCTTACCTGGGTTCATAAGGGCTTGAAAAGACTGAACTGACAACCAGGAAGCCTGCATGGGACTGACCTAGGCCCTTTGCATATATGTTACAGTTGTGTAGATTGATCTTTTGTGAGACTCCTAATAGAGGGAGCAGGGACTGTCTCTGACTCTTTTGCTGGCTTTTGGGACCCTACTACTCATACTGGGTCACCTTGCCCATCCTTAATACAAGGGCAGATGCTTAGTCTTTCTGCAACTTGATATGCCATGTTTTGTTAATATCCATGGGAGGCCTGCCTCATTCTGAAGGGAAATGGAGGAAGAATGAATCTGAGGGAGAGGGGAGGTGGGGGAGAGCTGGGAGGAAAAGAGGGAGGGGGGAAACTTTGGTAATAATAATAATAATAATAATAATAATAATAATAAAATCACTTAAAAATAAATGTATTTTTGTATGTAAAAATAAAGAATATATTTATAGAGCATGGTGCTTGTGAAGCGGGGGAAGAAACTACAAACTGTATCGTCTATAGCAAGCCTCTTAACATAGGATTACTTATTTTCTTTGTGGATTTTGTTCCTCCCACTACTGAATTCATTAATTTTCTGTGTTAATTATTTAGGTTTCTTTTATCATTTTGTGTAAAAGCATGTATGTATAAACCTGTCAATATTCACTACTGTTCTCCTTGAGAAAAAAATTGCTTCTAAATTTTCATGTTAGGGCCTAAAATTTATTTCATTTTGATCTCTGGGGAGTTCACAAGTAGTGGTTTGGAGTGTATGTTTTAAGTGCAGATATGTGTCTTGCATGACATGCTGTTCTGTTTGCTTTCCTTGTTATTTTTCCTGTTGCTATAAGCAACTGAAAGCAACTTAGGGGAGAAAGGCTAATTTGGCTCACAGTTCCAGGTTGTCTGTTGTGGTAGGGAAGTAAGGCAGCAGGAACTTGAAGCTATCATCCATGGTCAGGGACAGAGAATGCATGCTCCTGGCAGTGCATATGTCCCTCTTTGGTACAGTCTAGGACCCAAGTCCATGATGCTCAGTGTGTGGCTCTTACCACCTCCATCTAGGAGACTGGGGAAATCCCCCACCCGGTTGTCTGCAGATTGTCCTTCACTGAGGCTCCTTTCCCTCATGATTCTAGAATTTGTCAAGTTGGCAGTTAAATGTAACCATCACTGGAAGATATTACAACTTTATTTTGTCACTTCAGATTTGTTATTTGCTGTTGGCTTGTGTTTGTCTTTCATGAATTTTCATTAAAACTGAATCATTTGTTTAAAAACCAACATGAGTTGTGTCAGGTACCGTTTCAATTTGATAAATGAGCTTATGACAATTCACTTCGAGAGCTCCACTTCTCTCAGTTCTTTAGTTTTACTCTCATGCTTACGTCTGTGGTCCCGAACAAATCTCATGTTTCATTGACATATTCAATAACACTTTCTCATTATTCATATTTATATTTCATTTTGATTGAAATTGCAAAGCTGGGTTTAGTCAGGTATATAACAATATGCATATAACATCACTGAAATTGGCAATTAAACCATTTCATTCTCTGGTATGATTCTGACCAGTGAAGTATTACAGCATGTGACAAGCTATAATATGATGCTGTGAAACTCTCAACCCAGGCTCTGCAGCAATCCAGTCACCAGGGTTGAGAGCTACTGTGTTAGGCTGTGTAAGAGCACCAGCTGGGCTTACTATGTCATAGAAATGCCCCAAATATCAATTCTAATCTTCTAGGAAAAGGCAGGCTGTAAGTATAAAAATGTTATGCTAACCTTATGCATCAATAAAATGACTTCAAATGGGTAAGAACAAAGAAGTATATTGGTAGCTTACAACACTGTTGTTCTTTTACCCTGAAAGATGTCCAGGTCCAGAATCCTTGAATTTGTAGTCAAGTTGGTACCTTGGAAAACCATGAGGTTGAGGATGTCAGAATCTATTTCCTCACTCTGGGTTTCTAGTTCTCAGTCATAAACCACATGGGACTGTCATCCCTGGTCACTGTTCATTCAAAAGATGGCATGTTCATTTATCATCCTTTTTTCATTTGCTCTATTTTTTTCTAGAAAATTACTCATTTTCTAGAATAAAAGGAAATAAAAAGAAGGTGAGCAAATCACAATTATCTAGCAACTAGAAATTATCACATTATTCTTGTTGGAAGAAGCTTCTAGACAAGTCCAGTTTTGGTTTTGGAGCACAGACTCTGGAGACAAATGCTGTAAATTTGGGTCCTGGCTTTTCCTCTGCTGAGGAAAACACCCTCGAGTGTGTCATTGACTATGACGACCTTTACTTTGCAGGCCTCAGCATGGGGATTCTAATAATCTTTCTGTGGGACTGGTAGGAGGATCAAATGAGTGACAATATGCAAAAGCTCTTAGAGTAGTCACATATAAGTTCTCTGTCATTCTTAACTAAAGCATTTTACATATAAACAGATTCATTACTGACAAATACTATATTAAGCAACCTAAAATACCATTGCAAATTTCAGTAATATTTTTTTATCTGTAGACTGTCCTATTATTTATTTAGCATTGGTGATGGGCCAAATGCTATATTCTAATTTAACATCTTAAGTGACAGTAGTGTTGCTTACTGATCCTCACTGTGCTTCATTTGATTTGACCACTTAGTGATAAATAATAGGAATTCTTGTTTATTATTATAATGTTAGAAATAAGACCCCACTGCTGAGCTTTTACTCCTAATTATGTATACATTTCTGTAGCACACTTCTAGAAATTTCTGGCTTGAAAGTTATGTAGATTGTAAAGGCTTTTGTCACTAATTGCCACTCAGGGAGAGTGTGTCAGTTTTAGTCACTTCAGCAGTGAATGAGACCAGACAACAGGGCATTTTGAGCAACTATGTATTGGCTGGGAGAAAATACTCTGATGATAATTTCATTTCAAACAAACAAAAAATTGGTGGTAGAAAACTAGAAAAAACTAATGAAAATCAACCAATAAATTAAAATATTAAAAATTCATTACTGAGGTTAAATACTTGCGGTAAGTTTGTAGAAAATGAACCCTAGATTACTAGCTGCAAGAGCTCCTGCTGGCTTCTAAACCTTGTTGGCATTGCCTCATAGAGAGTTTTTAGGTAAGTAATTGTCTACATATTTTAATATGCCATGAATGGAGAACCCCACTGTTTGCTTGACTTATGATTTTAACACACTTGGTTATTTTCACATTAATTATCAAGGGACAAAATATCTTGTTGCTTTATATTTATGCTGGTTTTTCCAACGGTGCCTGAAAGAGTAACAATAGAAAAAGTAAGGAAGAGAAGCAATGTTCCTTTCTTGAAAAACTGGTCCTGTCTGCCTCTTTCTTTTGTGATTCCCCTACATTGATTAACCACAATTATATTTTCCATGTGAAGTTGTAAAGATATGTTTTGATAATAAGCTAAGTAGATCTTTCTGATGTGAGACATGAAAATGTAGTAATACATAATTTAGGTCGAGTAGTAACACAAGGTTATCAACCTACTTTTTAAGAAGTAATATTTAAAATGATGTAACATTTGGCATCTAATAGCAGTTTTTAAAAGATAATATGAAAAACTTTGCTTGCTTATATTCTTTTGATGCAAAGTTATAAATCTAATTATAAATAGAAATTATCACATGCTCTAAAAGACCCATGGAAAGGAGAAGTTAATTTTTGCCCCTTGTATTGATTTTATCAATATCAAATAAAACCGAATGTCAAGTTAATGTGATTCTTACATATAATTGTTATGTGATGTAACTAGAGCAACGGCTGGACTCTGCAGGAGTAGAAGATATTGGCTGGATCCTTACGCTCTAGTCTCCTGGGCTCCTTTTTTCACCTACTGTTTCCTTGACAGTCATGCAGCACCAGTGTCTTCATAAATGGTGTGGGCATGCTAATGATGCTCTTAGTCCTTACTTTCTCTTGCTAGTGTGAGGACTGGGATAATCCTGCAGGTAGCACTATCAGACAGGACATAGTCGATATGAAAGGAAAAGAAATAAAGCCAGCTTTCCATTAGTATCATGTGTTTCCTTTCTCCACAGTTCCTACTGCTTCGGAATCCAGAGAGGTGAACAGATCCCCCCTCCCAATAGTACCTCCACAGAAACAACAGCTTTGGCTGAGGAGAAGGCAGAATAACATCTCTCTTCAAGGGCTGTCCCCGATGCGGCAGGCTCTATGCATTATCTGAAGTCTGTGAAGGAGATTGACACTCTAAAGGACCTTGGTTGATGCTTGGGAGCTAGACAAACTGAAGGCTACTCCACAGTAACTCTGTGCATTAATTCTGAGATAAACAAGTCTCCATTATATTTCCACTGATCTTCTAACAGTTGGATCTGTTTTCAAATCATCCCTCTGTATGTATATCTTGGTCTGTAAGGTGAGGATGATAATCAAACAGGGAATAGTGTTTGTGTTGGATGGACAAACAGAGAAGGACAGTCCATGACAAATCACAGCAGAGTGTGAAAAGATTTCCCGTTGCATGACTCTGTAGTAACATGTTAGAATGAGCTTTCAAAGAAATTGTCTATCACAAGTGTAGTGAAGTCAGAGGCATGCCTGTTGATTCGAGCAGAGGAAAGCATGTCATTTGAGGTTGGTAGAACACCTGATAGACGGACATAAAAATGAAACTTCCCTTCATCTTTTTCACCTTGGTGCCTGATCTTAGGATGCGGCAAATGGACTAAGACAGAAGGACAGTGTCACTTGCCCACCTGAAGCTCTTTGAGAAGCTTCAACTGTTATCAAAAGGGCTGCTCTGCTTGTCTCTTTTTTCTGTCTTTTACAATCTTTAAATATCCAGTCCATTCCAGTTCCTGTGCCAGAATGAAATGCTAGCATAGACAGCACAGATACCTCACAGGGTACGTTTGATTTGCTTGTGTTTTGTTCATCTGATCAGTTGGTTTATGAATCACAGTGTTGAATTTTTTCTAGTTTTTTTTTTTTCAAAGCTTTACTTAGCCATCATATGCTATGGTAAGACTTAAGAATTTGTCACTCAGATTTTTTTAAGCATTTTAAACATTTTGATGTTCATTTAATTTTACTTTTAAGGAAACTAGTGAGTAATTTTTGTGTGAGATTTCAGTACATACTTCATTTAATAATGAATCTTCCTCAAATCTTCATTACGTATATTAGCTGACTGGGTGATCCTAGTGAATATTATGTTGAGGAAAGATAGCATGGACTTTTCCATTCTTTAGACTAGTGGAAATTTACTTTTTGTAGGAACTGCTTCTTTTTGGAATAAGCAGAAGAAAGTTGTGCTTTTTGGCTATGTTGAAAGTCATACCCGAGAATGTAATTGGACAAGCCATGGGGAACGGCGGGGACTTGCTCACACAGATCGTGTTTGATAGCCTGAGATTTTCCTCTTACATCTATTTACATTTTAGGAAGTATGTCATGTATCACAAGTGAGTACATACCCTTGATGCTCTAGATAGAATATGTGAAAGTGTAACATGAAAAAATTACTTAAGGACAGCCAAGTTGTCTATTTTGGTGTTTCACTAACAGAAATCTTCCAATGTTGCCATTGCTTACCTAGAAGCCAATGTCCCACACCCACAGCCTGTTTAGCCCTGGGAGCTAGAGGCAATCCATCTCTGTAGTGTCTGTTATGACTCATCTTTGTTATACTTGCAATGATAGTTTCATTAGCAAAAGATTTTGTTTTATTTTTAAATGTTTTGAATTCCATGCATGTAAGTGTGAGTGTGCATCTGTGAGCCATGTGTGACTTGGAGGAGTCATTTATGTCCTTCTACAGTGTAGAGCTCAGGAATTAAACTCAATCACCTTTACCCACTGAGGCATCTCATCATCTCAAACTATTTTAATGTGATTAGGTAAGACAGTTCTTGCCATGTGAATTCACAAAATGACCCACAAAGCTTCTGTTTTCTCTCGTTATCTGTTTTCTAGACTCTAAGCAAGCATGCATTGGTAAGTGAGTGGGCTAAAGAGTATCCATTCTTTCATAATCAGAGTCTGTAAGTTTTTGCTAGAGACAGTCTAGAAAAGTCACATTTATCTCTTCTCTTTGATGGTGACCCCATGGGTATTGAGTAAGCCTCATGGCAGATGCTCAGGACCGGAAGTCTGTTACCCTGGATATATTTTCAGGGTTTGAAGTGTTTGTGTTACATAATGAGATATTTGGGGTCAAATTCAAATCTAAACACAAAATTCATTTGTTTCATATACAACTTTGACATATGCCATGAAGGAAATTTTATGCACTCTTTTTCATAACTTTCTGCACAGGAAATATTTTTGTACATTCCATCATTAGGAAGCAAAGGTGTCACTCTCTCTGTCACACACGTGAATAATCAGTAGTCCACTTTTATTTATATGGCACCACTGCTATTGTCAAGTTTAAGTTTATGCCAGTACTAAGTGATCGTTTTCTTGTACATATTCTCATGTAAGTTATTTTCAATAACTATATATATATATATATTCTCATGTAAGCACTTAACCATATAAATATGCAGAGGGAGAGAGACAGAGAGAGAGAGACAGAGAGAGAGTATATTATTAGTTTAGGGGAAAATGTTCTTGGTAACCTCGCAGGACAGTGGCATGTTTATGGGTTGAAGAATCTGGGTGGGACTGAAAACAGATGTTGCCACAGAAGAGGAAGTTTTCTCTATGTTATGGATATAAATTAAAAAATGTGTTATGTACCTGAAAATTTGTGCTCTGTCAAATGTGGTCAGGCATATGTAATATACTTGTGTCAGGTTGGTGCACATAAAGTGTCAGATTTGGAATATAAATTGATCTTTAACCTATATATGCTAAGAAATTCTTAACTGCTTTATCTCCCTGATTGATTACTTTAGCTGTTATTTGCAAAATATGTTATTTTTCATTGTTATACCTTTATAATTCATGTATTCCATAATGAGGTCCATGTTCACAGTTTCTTCAGCGGTGTACAGAACACCTGCAAACAGATGTTTGCATGTTGATGTCTGCCAGACACATGTTCCAGATGGCTAATGGGTTTTAAGTAATTCAGCCTCCATTTTAGAGAAAGCCAGTATCTGTTGTGCAAATGGAGAAACTGAGGCACAGTTTGTGTATTTACTTAAAAACTCACAGTCAGGACTATAATTCGAAGCCAAACCTTCTTGCTACATTCCTTTCCTGGAAAAGAGAGAACATTGATTTTTGTAGTGTATGGGATATTAGTTCTTATTCAAATGGCATTGTAGTGACCATAGCTGTCACTATCAGATTGAGACACCATTACTTAATAAAAGCACTCAGACCCAGGAACCACAGATCCCTGGTGCGTGCCCTGTCTTGGATTAGTTCATTTTCTTGTTCATGGTCCTTCATGTGTGTGACCTAACTCTGTCTCCTCACTGTCACAGTTGCCTGTCTCAGTCAAAAGCACAGCTTCAGCTATTGTGGAACGCCTATCCAAGGCAGCCGGGTAGCTCCTCAAGTAGTAATCCTGGATAAGCAATGCTTCAAAATCACATTGATGTTGTAGATATGCTATAGATAATATAAATTGAAATAGAATTATATAAGTTTCTGCCCCCCCATTTCTTCCTCCAGGCCCTCCCAGAAACTATCCATCTTCTCCTTCTGTGTCTCTTTGCCTCTTTTTCTCTGATTATTATTGAGTATCATTTGATGCTCAAAGACATTTTGGACTGACAGAGTCATGAGGGTTCTGATATGTGAACTAGTCAGTGCTGTTAGAGTTTATCAAGAAGTTTAAAGGATTTGTATTTTTTTCCTTTTACTGTGGTGATCCTTGAATATGGATGTGTAAATACATCTGGTGTTTTTATTTTAGATTACAAATAGCTAATAAAATATACTGAGGTTTTTCCTTTCTGTCTCACCAGTTGTCTTACATTGTATCTTAAATGGGGAAAAGGTCCTTATGCAGTTTTACTTTCCTTAGAAGATGCAATCATGTAATCACTGGCATTAAACCTTGTTTTCTATAGTTTTAATAATGGAAAATATCCTAGGTGTATGGTAGGAACATGGATCCATTGAGTTTAAACTCTTTCTTCATTATTTATCCTAAATATACCTTCAACAGGTTGCAGGCACCTCTCCCAGGTCGTCTTTCCATCTTTCCGTAAGTAGTATAACACACTTAAGTAGATGGCCAACACAAAGTGAACTCAATGGTACTTTTGTAGATTCTCTGTCTTGTATAGTTTTGTTTGGGCATTTTTTGTTTGTTTATTTTATGGGTCCTTAGCTTGTATATTTTGGTTTCTAATTTTGTGGGGTTTTTTGTGTATATGTGTGTGTTTCTTTTTTTCTTTCTTTCTTTTCTGATTTTATGTTCTGTTTGTTTGTTTCTTTAAATAAATATTTTTATTATATAATTAATTTAATTTTATGTATGGACTGGCATAGACTTGGGTGGGACTATTTGGGAGAAGCTGAAAGAGGAGAAAAAAGTCATGTGAAAACAAATTTTTTACAATAAAAAGGAAGGAAGGAAGAAAGAAAGGAGGGAGGGAGGAAGAAAGGAAGGGAATCCTTTTGTGGGTGTTGTTGGGATTGTACACAGTCTTGTGGTATCCTAAGGAACTTGTTTAGAATGATGTGTTATTTAGGCAGTTTTTCCCCAGCATCTATATACTGTTTTTCTTCCTTGTATCTTATATATCACCGATTAACACAGATGCTGCTAGCCAAGTGTACAATTCTCATTCCTGACTTGGGCTGTGACTCTGAACTCTGTTATGCTGGTGACTCAGGCCAGTAGGTCACAGCAGGGTCCTGAGAGGCAGTGTGAGGCAGCACAGTATTACAGAGTTGCCTGCTAATCAGAAATGCAGAGGTCATCCACATTTTGTTTTTCCTTAGAAGTTCTCATTCAGATGACCTTGAGAGCAACATAAAGTATATATATATATGTGTGTGTGTGTGTGTGTGTGTGTGTGTGTTAAGCAGACATCTAAATAGCTTTGAAGATAAGGCAACAATGGGAAACTTGGAGTTGAGTTTGAGCTTCTATCTGAATTAAAACCACATGCTACTTAGCTGCTGTGAGGCTCTCCAAGTCCTCCTTCATAGGTATTTGCTACAGATCGAAGTTCCTCTTCCTAAAGCTTTGCTGATGAAGTACAGTTACGCATTTCATTGCTTCACTGCCTGATAGCATTTCTAAGGCATGCTGATAAGTTTTAATAATCAACTGTCCATAATAGTATACCTTGTTTACTTGTTTCCATGATACAAATATATTTGCTTTGGCAATTTTCCTGCAACCATCTTCTAGCACTAAATGTAAAGTTTTGAAGTACCATGAGCATCCAGCTCTTATTGGATAGAGCCAGGCTATCCATCCAGCACACACCCAAGTTTCCTTGATCTTTTGTTCCACCCTTCTGACTCCCTTCCTCCTCTCACCTCTTTCTCTTACAGATTAATCTCTGTTTTATCTGGCCAATGAGCATCAAGAGTGGAAAAAGAAATGTAACTTTCAGGGGAAAGTTTTATCATGCAAATGAATGATTATTACTTTCATTTAAATAGCCATCCCTTCCCATCCTTCTCTAGCTCTGCAAACTTTTTCTTCAGGCTTATTTGCCTTACTGTACAGCACTCTCTTTCCTTCACACATACATCAGCTGCTGTCCCTCTATTACCTTAACCTAATACATCACCAGATGCTCCTTATTGAAAAGAACAAAAACAGTCTAATCAGAACTGGCAGATTCCTATTGAATTACATTTCTTTACATTTAAAATGCAGTCGAAGTAGTTGGTTTTCTGCATTCTCACTTCTTTTGTTTTCTAATATTTCATCTTTTCTCTCCACCATTTAACTCCTGTTCCTGCTACTTTAGTGAAACTGTTTTTGATAAAGCCAACATGTCAAATACAATGAACATGTATGTGATCTTAAATCACAGGGCCACTCTAGTCCAAGTCCGTGATCATCTTTTCTCAGCATACTTTTGTGCACTATTGGTCTCGTTCTCTTCAACTTTCTGTGTATCTACACAGACTTTCAAATTTCTAAGTGATCTTTATGGTCACGAACCCACTCATTAATAGCTACTACCTTAATATGTTTGGGGATTCTAGTTTTTTCATCTTGTCTATGTTTTAGCTGTAGATTTTCTCACTTCACCAAACATGCCCTCACTTCACTAAACATGGTTTAGAAGGCTTTCTCTCACTAACCTAAAATTGTTTTGTGGACCTCATGACCAGCATTAAATTAAGATAACCAATGATGTGTTAGATACTTCTTTCCTATTAAAGGCCCCAAAGAAATGCCTTGCCAATGAATCATGTACATAGGTCTGAAGTTTGAATCCTGGCTGTGGGTTTTAAATGCCTCTGTTAGTAGCCTTAACCTGTCCTCAGCTACTCATCATTTTTCTAAAGCCTCTTATTTGACTTCATCTCTAGGAGAATGATAGCTTGTTTCTTGTAGCACTGAGAATATATCCAGGTCTGACTTCTGTATTTAGGAATTACAGCATGCAGCTGACTTGTACACATAAGCATGACTATTTCTAGTGACAAAATACAAAACAAACACCAAAATGCACTGGAGTGACCCTGGGCAAATGAAAGTTAAAAGAAAAAAAAATAAATACTTGAAAGAGAAAGCATAAAATGGTTTATACATTTCAGAATAAAGCAGGCATACAAGAATAAAGAGATTTGAAGCAGAAAAAAAAGATTGCAAAAATATATTTAGACATTGTTCATACAGCATGTGCCTAATTCTTAAAATAATAATGGTAACTATACTGGGGCAATGAAGCTCAGTGGAGACTTGTTTGCCAGGATTTCCTGAGGCATTGGCCATATAGACAGCCTTTGCCTCAGATATACCAGAAGTCTATTCTCTTGGAAGTTTAGTGTAAGTACTATTGCTTCTGCAGTTGAGACACAATGAAGGATTCTTCTTAGAAAACCCTGGATGATGTCTTGAAGTCTGCTCTGCATTCCAGTAAAGGGTAGGCTTTTGGCCTTGCCTGCAGAGCTCAGTCAGAGAGGACAGCTGAGCCCTTATCTGCTCTCTTGCATACCTTGCAAGCACATCTTATCCTCTAGAAACCTGGTTATAGTGAGTTTTCTCTAGTTCTGGATAAATGAAAAAAGAAATTGGGCTTGTAATTTTAATTTTAATTGTAATTTATATTTTGTGCTCTGGACTTTTTAAGTATGAGATATCTACTTGTTTCAATTTGAGAATTCTGAGGTGTTTCCCACAAAATGCTACAGCTGGGAACTTTCTCTTGAATCACTTTTCCTCTGAACAGAGCTGGAGCCGTCACTTCAGTCTGGGGCGGCGGGGGGTGGGGGATGTTTATTTTGTTTGTTTTCCTGGAGAGCTCATCAATTTCTTTCTGGTCATAGTTTTTATGTATGTATATCTCATCTCTATATTATTATCTGTTTGTGTAAATAATTTATGTATTATTCTCTTCATATAAACTGTCTCTTATTTTTATTTCTGAAAGTAGCTCGATGTTTATCACTTAGCTTTCAATAAGTACATTGAATGAAGCAATAAACAATAAAAATTAAAAATAATGGCCTTCATTTGTCCTGAAAATGTTAGTTATCTAATTTTTCAAGGAGCCATTTGTAAATATTACTCAGAAGAAAACAACAATTAACCTAAGGAAACTTGAAAGAATTTTAAGTGGAAATGAATCCATGTACTTATTTTTAAACTTTAGTTGTATGCTTTGAGTTAATGCAACCAAAGCTCAGGGCATTTCTCCCTACTCTTTTCATCAAGTGGGTAGTATTTAGAAGCTTTTATTTTTATTTTTCACCCTTTAAAACCATGTTTCATGGAAAATTGACATTTTACTAGAGCTGTGTTAAGTTATGTACACAAGACATATTTTAAAGTGAAATGGTGGATTTTTTCTTAGCCAAAGAAAATGTTATTTATTGATATTACAAATTTAATTAGCTCTCTGATTGAAGAGAACAATAGGAATGCAAACATGTATTCATGGGAAGCAACGTTCAGCTTTCCAGGTCTTCTGTGGAAACTTGTGTAAATGTTCTGTGTGTGTCCAGTGCATGTGGGTGCCCTTATCCTTGTGGGTACGTGTGCAGGCCAGATGTTCTGCTGGAGTGTCCTCTTCAACTGCTTGTACCCCTTATTTGTATTCTCTTCTCTCTCACCATGACACTTGCCTTTTGACTGGACTGCCTGGTTAGAAATTGTCTGTCTTAGTTCTTCCCACGCTTTTATTACAGGTATGCACTATCATGACTGGTTTTTATGTGGAGTTCCAAACTTCGGTCCTCATTGCTTGAACACTGAGCACAATTAGTCACTGAGTCATTGCCCCAGCTTTTACACATTTTTAATTATAGTGAAATCAAAGTGGCTTTCATATTTTAAAGACAAAAGTTAATCAGAGACAACTCAACTCAGACATTGCTATGTTATTTATATGAATATATGTGAGTACACGTGTGTTTTTAATTTTTCTCAATTTTAAAATATGTGGATTTTTGATACCTTCTCTGGATGTGCTGAAATGATACCAAACCTTCATATGCAGCTGACCTTTTAGATGCTAAGCATGGAATATTGAAGTCACATCCATCTCACATGATGAGAAGTCTTTGGGGAATGTGCCATTGTCATCTGGCTGTGACAACCCTGAGCATGCTGTCTCTAGTTACTGTATGGAGATATATAGTGGCAGCCCCATGCCCCATTCTCATGGTGCTTATCTAGTCTCCTGTGACAAATAATTCCACTCAGCTTGTCAGTGGTGACAGCTGAGACTTTTTGCTTAGACGCCTTGACAGTGCTTGTATTAAACAGCAGTGCCATACACTCCATTAAGTTTCTGTAAAATGAACTGTCTGCTTCGTGCTGTTCTGCTGATAATGGCAGCAGCAAGCTAATCCTCTCCAGTTGTGGATTGCTCGACTGAGTGCTCTCCCTCTCAGACAGGTAGATCCCAGACTGTTAGGAGAGCGACTACAAGGATGATAGCCACAAGAAGCACGTGTAATTCATTCCAAAGCAGATGCTTTGAGGAAGCTGTTTACTGTAAATTAGGATGCAAATATCTTCTGAAGGAGGCAAGTTGGATTTTTAGATGATGAAGTATCTCATGTTTTATTTTTCCAAAGCACAATTATTTATAGGCTCTTGGAACAAAAGGTATAAACACAAGACAGGTGGATCTGCTTAAATATGTCACATGCCAGGCTCTGTGTGTATGCATGTGTGTGCCCAAACAAGTCAGGAAATCTCAGCTTCTTGTTGTCGGGAAGTATATTAAGAGAAGGTAAATGAGTATTTTTCAATATTTGAAAGAAAACCAGAGCACTAGAAACTCTAACATCTGACTGTTGTCAGAAATAAGAAGAGAATGGACCTGTTTTTGAAGCTGTTGCATGTGACAGAATAAAATGATATCAACAGTGGATACCTGAGAAAAACAAGTCATATTTTCCTTAGCTTTATAAAGAACAGGCTTTAAAAAGTCCTTAATACTCTGAAGATGCTCTTCTAAGTCTCCTCCTGCATTTTGTTTAATTTCCTCACTTTTACAATCCATTTTTGTAAACCGCAGGCATTGATGGAGAAAACCATCCCTGAAACTATCTTTTCAAACTGAAACATCAGCAGAAAGCTTTTGTGCAGCATTGTTTAGAAGATGGCTTTCTAGTGAGACTAGGTTAGAGCAAGCAGACTCACTGCCTCTCTGTAGAGTGAGAATGTAGTCCTCATACCTACATCATCTGACAGAGACAGCTAACAGAGGAAGGGCTGTGAGCAGTCTTTTCTGGATTCACTGTTCTGTGTGCAAGTGTGTGTGTGTGCTTGTATGTGTTTGCATGTGTGTGTGTGTGTGTTTGTATGTGCATACATGTGCTCACATTCATGTGGAGCCCAGAGGAAACCCCTGGTGTTCCTCTCGAGCCTTTTCCCCCCCTGTTTAAAAGATTTACTTTTTTTGGTGTGTGTGTGTGTGTGTGTGTTTGCATGTGCACATGTGAACAGAGCCCTCAGAGGCCAGAAAGGGATGTCAGACCCTCTGGAGCTGGAGTTAGGCTCTTATGAACTGCCATGTGGATGCTTTGTGCCAAACTCATGTCCTCTGAGAAAGCAGCATGAGCTTTTCACCAGGTAACTTACCAGACCTTTTTTCTTCTTCTTTTTTTCTTTTCTCTTTTTGAGGCGTGGTCTCTTACTCTCCACAAGCCTGCTATATAGGTGCTGGGCTGGGTAGCCAGTGAGCCTTAGGAGTCCCCCTTTCTGTACCTCCCTAGGGGTGGGATTAGATGCACACCACTACTCCTGGATTTTTCTTTTGCTTTTTTTTTCTTTTGATATAGGTCAAACTCAGGCCCTCATTCTCACAACAGAATTTAATTCAATTTAAATTGAATTCAGTTTCCTAACTGAGCTACTTCCTGAACTATTTGTTCACTCTGTGATATATCAGAAAATCTTTTCTCAGACTAGTGGGATTATTCAGTAGATAAAGCTGCTTGATGAACTGAGTTGAATCCCTGGGACCTACAGGATGCAAGGAATCAGCTTTGTCTCTGCATCTGTTCTCACACACTGTGATAAGTATCCCCATACACACATCACACACACACACACACACACACACACACACACACACACACCATCTATGTATCATCTATCTGTCTACCTATCTATCTGTCTATCTATCTATCTATCTATCTATCTATCTATCTATCATCTATCTATCTAAATTAATAGAAAAAAATTAAAACGTATAAAATAAGAGAGGTAAGTTTTCTTTTCCTAGAGAAACATTGCCTAGACCTGTTCTACATTAAGAACACTTCCCCATGTTTGGTAAACATACAGAGCACTGAGTACTGCCTGCCTTCACCCCCTCCATGTTTCCTCATCCTGCTCCTGCCATTAGCCTTCATCTGTCTATCTTGCTTCTGCCTGTTTTTAGCTTTTCCTCCATGTGTCTGTCTGTCTGTCTGTCTGTCTCTCTCTCTCTCTCTCTGCCATCCACATCAAGGATCAGTGCTAGGAGTTTTCTATTACCTTTTGAAAACTGAATTAAATTAATTTTAGTTGATGCATGAAAATATACAATTGTACATATTAATGTAGCATGCTATGTGATGCCTATATACATGCATATCTCTGTAATTTTAAAATCAGAGTAGGCACATCTACACCTGCTAATGCTTGTTATTTCTTCAGTATAGAATCATTTAAAATCTTTTCTTCTAGTTTTGGTAATACACAGTACACTGTTCTGTCTATATTCACCACACTGTGGACAGTGTAATGGAACAGCCTGCTTATTTCTAAGCTGGTACCTCCGGATCAGCCTCATGCTTCCTGGTAATGTCTCGTAACTCCCATTCCATTCACAACTCAGATTCCACAGAGAGTGGAGTTGTTTGTCTCATTAACTTCATACTGAGCTCTCTGATGCCACCCAGGTTATAGCAAGAAATGACAGGCTTCATTTTTCATGACTGAATTGCATTCCACTGCATAGTCTGCATTTTCTTTATTGATTCATTCACTGATGAACTATCAAGTTACTTTTCTGTTTTTTGGGTATTGAGAACAGTGATGCAGTAATCAAGTAGTGCAGATGTCTCTTCAACATGCTAACTTAATTTCCTTTCTTTATATACCCAGGGGAGGGATTGCAGCCCATATAGAAGTTCTACGTTTAATTTATTGCAGAACCTTCTTTATATTTCTACAGTAGTGGTACTAATTAACATTCCTATCAACAGTGTGCAAGGCTTCCCTATCCTCTGCATCCTGACCAGAACTGGCTACCTTCGGTCTTGTTTGATGATAGACTGCCTCACTGGAAAGAGATAATGTCTCATCGTGGCTTTGATTTGCATTTCCCAAGTGATTAGTAATGCTGAATATTTTTTCATGTGCCCATTGGCCATCTGTGTATGTTCTTTTAATGAATTTTATAGATATTTAAATGTGCATTTTAAAGCCAATATACACCTAGTACCAATATGAAAAGGCACTTAAATTTTTCTAAGTAATTTAGTAAAAGAATCCATTTTTATTATGACTTATATTCTTTAAAATTAGTGTGTGGCTCTGTAGCATGTGAATCTAGAGCAGATGATAGCTGAAAAGTCGTATTAGGTAAACTAAAAATGGTCTGTAGCACTTTAATCCTAAGTGAAGATGTCATCTAATTTATGGTGCACATAAGACAATTGTTTAATAATACAAGTTCCATGTAAATACAAAGTAGCTTTTTTTCTGTAGGAAGAATACCTGACTTTCCTGCTTGTCCTTGGATGTTGGTTTATGGTTTATGTAACCCAGGCTCTGATGGTTGAATGTTGGCAAGGATATAATTTGTTAAAAGCATAATAGGTCAAATGGGAATTATAAAATGTGCTTTTACTAAGCAATTTGTCCAGACTCCTTTGCACTGAAGAAAACATATATTACTAAAGAATAACTTATTTTATTATCCATATAATATGGTGTTGGCTGTGGGCATGGTGTATATTGCCTTAAATATACGGTAGTTTTAAATGAAATTAAGGCTGGATTGATGAATTTTTAAACATTTTACTTTGTAGTTGTCACATGTATCCTTTTATTCTTTAATTAAGAATAGCAAGACATATTGTATGGAAGCATATTTAGATGTAAATTAGAGTTTTTCAGTGGTGGTCTAGGTCTCTTCCCTCAAAGTATCTATGTTCAGCTGTTAACTGTGTTTCTGTTATGGAGAAGTATGTGCATTCCCTTACAAATAATGGAACAAGGTAGCTGCTGCTATGGTTCATCTCTAGAGGACACACTGACTCAGCATTTAGCCTGATAGTAAGATCACATAGCCACTGCAGTTTGGGAACTTCTCAGTAAGAATTCAACTAGCAAACTGTGCAGATGGGGTCAGATGCCTCTGAGATGGAAGAGAGAATTCTAGATATTTTAGAATAATCTTCCCCGCCCCGCTCCACCCTGCCAAGTAGAAGCATATCTTGTTTCTATATGGAGTCATGTTAAAGTTGCTGATACTTGCATAGATAGCTAAAAGTTCAATGTAACACATTTACATTTTAAATTTTAATTATCCATGCTCACATACAAAATGTCAGAGTTCTAATACTCTATAAACAGCATGGCCCATCTTGATGTCAAGGAAAAGCCAGTGACTATAATAACAATTTGAACTTTCAGCTGTTCCCCTGACTCATCATTTTGGGTCCATATATCTTGCTAACACCATGGATAAAGACAAAGAAAGGGAACCCACTTAATTAGGTAACAAATGCAGTGAGGGGCAAGGAGGCTGCCATGCTGTGATTTATGGCATCGTGTTGAATAAATCTGATTGACACTATGTCTTCAAGATTTTAATTGGATGATATGATAGTTGTTCTTTTTTAAAAGTGTGTCTGCCTATTTTTAGAATCTCCATGCTGACATTCATGCTTCTCGTTCAGCAGTGTGTAGGCACTTCTGTCTCCATCTTACTCACTAGTGTTTGTTTCCAAACTGAGGTAAAGCAGAATCCCGGAGCAGTATTAACTTGCATTTCCATGATGGGTAATGATGTTGAGCAGTCTGTGAAATATTTATTGGTTATTTCCATTCTTTTTCTTTTGAGTACTCACTAGTGAGTCCATTTACTGTTTGGAGCATTTTGATGTTTAATTTTTTGCAGTTCTTTATGCATTTAAATAGTAATCCCCTGTCTGATGTATTGGCAATTTTTCCCTATTTTGTAGGCTGCCTCTTCCCTCTAAAAATTATTTTCTTTGCTTTGAAGATGCATTTTATCTGCATTTCTTGTTATCTGCTGTCTTGACATTATTATAATGACATACACAGGGTGTTTTTCTGTCCATGAAAAACAACTATTAGGCCTGTTCACTGAAGGATTAAAAACAAACATTCCCCTTAGTGTTCCATAGACAGATTGATTAATTATGTGCATAGATTAAAGGTAAATTTATCAAAAATAATTTATAATTTGGATAGGAATTGTTATCTAGTTGCAATAGAGAAAATGTAAACATGAATTATGATATATGTCTAAAACATTGTAATTGCCATTCTGCATAACCACTTAAGTCCAAAAAATTTGAAGTCACTTTATTTTACACAAAGAATACAGTAATTTAGACATGCAGAAGAGGTTCTCAACAATATCAAACCCAGATCTGAGCATCTAAAGAGGTTTAAAGTTTTTCTTTCTAAATAACTTTTAAGAATGTAATAGACAGTAACTCTGCAATGACGTCTTTAGGCATGGCCATTTTCCAAAGGGTATGGGCAAAATGAGTGCCAGAGGTTAGCACTGCCCCACAATTCTGTGCTTTCATGACCTATTTCAAAATTGGTTCCATCAATTGCTTCTCCATTTTTAGCAAATTGCTGTATTTCACAGAGAGAGTTAAATAAAGATTCTCATAATTCAGCAATGCTATATTATGGCAAGAACTCTCAGTAGGGTACAGAAGTTTTTTAAAGTTTGCCCCATCTCCATAATCTCCCTCTACTGGGTCTTTATTGGTTTACTTTTCAATCACTGTACTTAACAAGATATTCCAGGTATAAAGAAGATTTCCCTTACCATGGCACAGCAGCACCAAGAAGAAAAGCCAGTTAGGGCAGTTAGTTACTTCCTGACTTACGGTCTACACGAGCCAATGGGTGCAGTACTCGTCTTTGGGCTAGCTGACTGAGATGTATAGAGAAAGACTTGAAATTTGTGCAGTATTAGTATATATATAATTTCTGTTTGGGGCCCCAGGTTCTTAAAGTCTACTCCATAGCTTCTGTAGTATTCAGTGATAATAACTAAGTTAAAGTTCAAAGTATTTTGAACAACTCAGTGTAGTTCTTAATAAAGTAGCCCTTCTGCTCCCTGCTATATTACAATTCAATTTTCATAAGTGTTATTTAGGTTATAAAACTGTTAGAAATGCACAATGGCTTAAGTAATTATAACAACCTCTTGTATTATCAAGAGTTTTAAAAGTTAATAGCCATTTTAGTAAAGCCCACATCAAATCCAGGTTTTAAAGAGATTAAATAGGTCCATTAAACACTTAGTGAATATGACAGAAAACTTAAAATAAATAATGTTCCAAAGTGAAATGGCTGTAGCTGTGTGGAATTGTTTCTTGGGCTTGCTTCTTATTGGAGAAGAGACATGGAGTTTACCAAGTGCTACTGGGAAACTGAACATCCATGTGTACAGTGTGGAAACCAGATCACTCTAATTGTGCAAAAGTAAACTCAAAATATCTATTTAAAAAACATTAATATCAGATCTGAAGCTTGAAAGTGCCAGACAAAAAGCAAAGGTGACCGCTTTAAAGTATAAGCAGAGTTAATGAGCTTCTGTAGGATGCCGATAGCTCAGGAAGTAATGGCAGAAATGTCAAATGGTATTGGAGGAATTAAAGCATCCACACAGCACACAGCAGGGAAGGAAGGAACTGCCAGCATGAAAAGAGGGTCTACGAAAGGGAAGGAAATCTTCATACTCATCTATCAGGGAATTAATGTCCAGAATATATAAAGGACTCAAAATATTAAACCCTAAGAACAACTAATTCAATTAGTAAATAGGGAAATAAATGGAATACTTACTTTTTAAAAGAAGTGATAATGTCCAGTAGATATAGCAAAAACTTTGACATCTTTGGCCATTAGAGAAAGGTAATTCTATATTTTTGATTTCTGTCTCACCCTAGTTCAAATGGTTAACACCAGGAAAACGAAACATAACATAATTGGAGGGGAAGCAGTGAGTGGGGTGAGGTGTGAAAAGAACCCTCTTACACTGATTGTTAGAATGTTAACCATTGCAGCCACTATCAAAATCAATATTCAGGTTTCTAAAAAAAGAATCTGAAAAATAAAACCATATTAGCCATTTTTTTCCACCTTTGTATACACCTGAAGGAAAAAAATCAACTCATAGTAGAGGTAACTGCACACCAATGTTTACTACAGCAATATTCTAAGTAAGTCAGGAAATCAATCTAGATCTCCATTAATTCCATAAGTGGATGTGTAGCTAGGAAAAATACCACACACACATATACACATGGGGGGGCATCATCTGTGAAGAATTATAGCATTTAAAGGGAAGTAGTTGAAACTGGACATGATTATGCTAAATAAACTTAGCACAGATCTGCAGTCAGAAACCCTGTTTTCTCCACAGGTGAAATCTAACGTAATTAAATAGGTACGGAAAGCCATGACAGCAGGAGGAAGGCAGCTTTTAGGAAGGAGAAAAAGCAACTGGAATAAAGGGGAATAAGGGTAAGTGAGGTCACCATAGATGGTCCATATGCTCAGTGTATTATATGCGTTCAGGAACATATACTAGAACCAATTGTTTTGTACAATCCCCACACAGTAACAAACCAGCCACGGGTAAAAATAATATTTGATCTATGCGTATAATACCTTAATCTAAACAACATAGTTACCTTTTCCATAAGTTACTCAGGCATGAGTTGAAGGAGAAGCCTCATATAGATACTTAAATTATGTTGATGCCACTTCTTAGTAATAGGAAACAGATGGGCAGGTCATACTCCCTCTACTATCTTGTTGCAGATATTTGGTTAAAATGTGAAAATTCAAATATGTATTTTTCTTTCGTCATCTCTGAGCAGGGTTTTCATTTACACATTACATTTTAAATTAACTTGGGCAACCTTTCCAATCCTAGCACTCTGGGTTTTCTTTGACTTTCTATTGTTGCCTTTCCATCTCTTTGTATTCACAGTTGAGAAGTTGATGCCAAATTTTGTAAAACATGTTCTCTTCCATGCTGGGATCCTTGATGCCAGCTGTCTCCCTGGAGTGTGTGCTTTAGTAATCAGCCCTGAAAAGCAGTCCTGGTAATGGAAATACTGGCAGCCTCCTATACAACAGGGGTGCTAGCCTGACTTGCTGTAATTAGGAATGTGATTAGAAATAAGTGATGCTTTTGGTCTTCAATTTGAAGCCATGAAATGAAGGGATTTGAATTTGTCCTACGTTTGGCAGATGACAAAGTTTAGAAACACTAGCTTCCTGAGCCTGGCCTCAAAATCCTGTTGTTTGGTTACGATTTCCCAAAGCATGGTGTTTTCTTAGCATTTTACCTTGTTTGCAACCACAGCTCACTAAAAATTTCCTTGTTAATAATTTCAAATTATATGTTATTTCTAGCCAAAATTGTGGAATTAAAAAAGTCTTCTGCTATATCATACAAAGCATAAAACAACAATAATAGTAACAGTAGTATTTTCAAACACCTATGATGCACAGTGCTTTATGCTGGGTGTTTTCAGTTGGTTCCCCTGTCAGTCTTATGAAGTAGATGCTGTTCTCACCTCATAGGAATGTGAGAGACACACTTATAGACCTATGTGCGGCAGAGCACTCGAACACTGTGCTATTCTGCTCCATCCTGTGAAGTATCCATTTGCAGATAAACATTTAACTTAGGTCAGTACTGATAGCTTGCTCAGATGTTTATTCTATTGTCAATCCTGTGATAAATATTCACACCAGCTGTTTGTGGGGCACTGTGCAGGACTCCAAAACCATGAGTGAATCTAGCCTGGCCCTCATGAATGAAATATTATGCATTTAAGATCATAGATTCCTAAGTGCACACCAAGTCACCCCAGGTACTGCAGCAAATGTGAAAGGAATTACAAATTCTTAAAATAATGTTTATAGGAAACAACAGTATCTATGAACTATCATTTTATGTGTGTGTGCTTAAAATCACTACCATATTAAAAGATACAAATACTTCTCATGTAAATACTAAGAACACTGTGGTGGTTTGAAAGAAAATGGGCTCCAAAGGAAGTGGAATTATTTGAGGATGTGACTTTGTTGGAGTGGGTATGGCCTTTCTGGAGGAATTGTATCACTGTGGGAATGGGTTTTGAGGTTTCCTGTGCTCAGGATACCACCCAGTAAACCAGTTAACTCCATTTTGCCTGCAAGATATAAGACTCTCAGTGACTTCTCCAGCACCATGAATGCTTGCACTCTGCCATGCTCCCTGTCATGATGATGATGGATGGAACCTCTGAAACTGTAAGCTGCCACCCCAATTAAACATATTTTATAAGAGTTACTGTGGACATGGTGTCTTTTCACAGCAATGAAAAACCCTAACTAAGACAGACACGATGAGCAGAGAATACTTGAGATTTTTCTGGCCTACAATGGCAGTTAATTCTTTTTATATATATAGAACCTCAAACAAAATTGAGTGGGGCACTCATAATATCTCTGTGATCACAGAAACCAAGTGCTGTGAAAATTACATGAAAATGATGAATATCCAATTGAGTACAAACATTTATATGTTTTACTCACAGTTACTTTAAAAATTCTTTTTTTTTTTGAGACAGGGTTTCTCTGTGTAGCTTTGTGTCTTTCCTGGAACTTGCTTTGTAGACCAGGTTGGCCTCAAACTCACAGAGATCTGCCTGCCTCTGCCTCCCAAGTGCTGGGATTAAAGGCGTGCGCCACCACCGCCCAGCCTAAAAATTCTTATAGATGAAAGTAGGTTCAGCATAACCATTAAGTTGAATTGAAATGAAAAGATTTGGGAAATAGAACAAAATATTTACTGTTAGGGATATAATTGTGTGATTTAATTTATATTTAAATAAAACAATGAGCTATCTAGTTTGTTAATTTCCAGATGGTTCTTGATGTTTTATTCTTTTGCCTTTAACCTTAGACAAAATGAATGTTGTGCTGTCTCCTTAAGAATACAGCATGACAGCACTTCGGTGGATGGGCAAGCATGTCAGAAAGTAACCACAGCCTGCGAGAGAGATGCGATTGACAGCCACTTTTCTTCACTCTGGTTTCTACTCACTCAGAGTTGTTTAGGCTTCACTATTATTTTGAGACTTGGAGCATGTTGAGATAGTGAACTGTATTACCCTTGTTCATTTTTCAAGAAAAATGTGATTATTCGATGGTAAGGTGCTTTGTTGACAAGAGGGAGCATTTTTATTGGCCAAATCTGTTCTTTTAAGTGTAAAAGAGAATCAGTGGAACAAAAACAATTGACTGTTTCTGAGAAGTTGCTGGGTTTCTTGCCATGTTGGAGTCAAAAGCTAACTATCCTTTTCACATCACCAAGCATAGTAAGAGTAAAAAGCAGTGAAAGAGAGATCAGTCTCAGAGAGCATGAGCAGGAGAGTCCAGTATATATGAAATCAACAGATGATGTTCAGATTGGTTTATGCATGTGAGAAGGGCATGGTGACATGGCAGCGTGGCTTTGCCTCCACATGGCATCTGAGCTTTGTTTTTCCTGTGATTTGCTTAGAATTATGACTTTAATCTTATTGACCACATTGAATTTCTATCTTCATAACTATTAAAGAACAGAATGGGAAGCCATGAGACAATGTAGGTCAGGGTTTGCACATAATCTTAAATGGTCAAATAAACCTGCTTTAAATAGAATATAAAAGATGTATAAAACAGGAGCTCAGGTTTCCAAAAAAAAATTAAGAGGGAGAGAGACAGTTCATCCTTCTGCTGATAAAGTGTCCGGGTAATTTCCTTACTAGGTAATGTTCAGATTACCATCCGTTGAGTAGAACTTTCACGACCTCATCCTGATTTATGCTGTTTACCAAACTCAACCTAAGGGTCTGTCCTTGAGATTTCCTGAAAACCATATCCAGCAACTCAATACATTGTATTGGTTATAACCCAGTGACTGGGCCCTGCCTCTGAAGTCTGTAAATTTTCCTTAGACTCATTGACTGAATTTACTAAAACAGTCTCTCTGGGAGGTCTGTAATATGAATGCTCTATTTTGTATTACTTATAAAATTCAAGCCTTTGGTTCACTCTTACCTGAGTCTATTTGCTTACTAAGCTGAGAAGAGGATTGCATGATACTGTATTAGTCTTATTCTTTGAGAATAAGAATCTTTGGTTGACATAGATAGGCATTCATGGGTAGAGTAAGGCATCTGCTCAAATATAACTGTCTTTTTAAAAATTGCTGTAATTTCTCAAACTGAAAAATCCTCTTGAATATTTTAGTGGTTTTGTTATCAGAAAATAATCCATTCACTTTGAATAAGTTATATCAATTATGTAATTGATTAAGAGATCTTATTAGTGAATTGAGTGAACACTCATTAGTGAAATGAGCCAGTCTTCCTTCACATGAAGAAAACTAAATTATTAAATATAAAGCATTGTAAGTATAACCCACTAACATTTACTTGGAAAATAGAATTGTACTTTTATTTATAAATTTGTGCCACTATTATGGTTAGCTGAAAATTATAATAATATTCAGTTACCTTAATATTTTACTGTGTCCACTTTGAAATACTGTTCAAATAAACACTTAAGTATCTTATTTAAAGATGTTTAAAAGACACTGTGTAACACAAATGTCCTGGTCCTCTGGCTCTTACATTATTTCATATTCCTGTTCCATGATGTTCCATGCATCTTAGATATTGGAGTTGTGATGTAGAAGGAACATTTGAGGTTGTACTCCCAACTCTCATTTGTTCTTGGCATTTTGACCAGGTGTGGATTTCTGTGGCATAAAGAGGCTTCTTTGATGGAGGGTGAGACCTACAGTTATCTGTAGGTATAATGGATTTAGACAGTAATTATACTGGTTTAAGAAAGTGGCAGTAGAGTGTAATATTCAGTACAGTGTAATTTCTCTCCTTTCCACCTGTTCCCAAATATCTGGCAGCTGTTTCCCAAATAATTGACTCAGAGCTTAATATTACTTATAAATGCTCAGTTGATAGCACAGGCTTGTTACTAGCTAACTCTTACACTTAAATTAACCCATATTTCTATTTATACTTTGCCACATGGCTCATGACTTTTTACCTCATCTTCTACATGTCCTGCTTGCCTGGTGGCTGGCCTGTGTCTCCCCTAACTCTCCTGACTCCTCCCTTCTTCCTCCCATCATTCTCTCTGTGTCAGGATGTCTCACCCAATCTCTTATTGCCCTGCTATCGGCCAATCAGTTTTTCATTAATAATGAGCATAATCCACAGCAGTAGAGAACTGAAAAGTAATCTGCAGCTGAACAGGAAGAGTCTTGCCAAGATGTCTATTCCTGTGCCAACAAAAATCTTTCAGGAGGCCTAAAGTCACATAGTACACGTGAGGCCAACATTCCTGGGGTATATTGAGGGAAACTCATTGAAGCAGAGGAAACTATGAACTTCAAGGTGTCCATCATCACAGTCACCTACAGAGATGGACAAGTGGCATAGTTGGATCTTGCACCCATGTTAAGGAGCATGGAAAATGAAAAGTAAGGCTCAGGGGCTGTCTGAGGGAAAGCTCCTATCTGGAAGGCCCAGGTGACTGCAAATGAAGTGGACTTGGAGTGGGGCTTGGAAACATCTTCCAGAAATGAGAATGACTTTCTCCATTGATTAGAATTTTCTGGTTTTTTTTTTCTCAAAGGCTTATCTGATGTGGGATTTTTTGAAAGGTGGATGTAGGAGTTGTTTTTTTAGGAAAGAAAGAAAGAAGGAAATAAAGAAATTAGGAAAAAAGAAAGAAAGAGAGAGAGAAAGAAAGTAGGACTCCTCTAGTGTCTATGACCTTACCACCCTTTGTTTAAAGGTTTAAGCATGAATTCCATCATATTGAATAGGCCTTAAGTCAAATTAGACAGCTGTTGTTTACTGTCAATATAAAAGTGCTATCATTATACCCTTGTGAATATCTTGCCTGGCCAGTTATTGTGGTTCACAGGCTTTATAGCTATTGATGGCCTTTCTTTCTTGGCAGTTGGCATAACACCTGTAGATACTATGAGAACTAGTCCCTAAGGAGGATACATCCAGGTGATTTCCAGCTAGATACTCAAAGTCCTGTGTCTGAAGTTTGGGGCATTTTCAGCACTTCAAGATCTGGGGGCAGGGAGCTTAGGATGGGCAACAGCCCGTATTGTTTTGAGAGTCTCGTGGACTACTCTGCCCAATGAATCCAAGGGAGGTTTCCCATGCCTGGCATATCTCAACAGTATGGTTTTGTAAACAAGACAATACCAGCTGACATGCCAGTGCTGATGGAGGAAATCTCACAAGGCACCACCCCTAAATGAAGAGCTACAGGCAATTAGTGGCTACTGAGAGAGGGAGATTGTGTCTTCTACAAGGAGCCCCTGATAAGGTTATCCATTCCAAGTGGTCAACTCCAAACTATATACATATGAGCATTATTTAATGGACTCAGCAAAATATATATAATGTATACTATATCTTATATATAATCATATATATATAAAATATATATATAAAAAAGAAGTGATCCTGATTTTGAGTAAGAGCTAGGGAGACATATGGGGAGTTGGAGGGGAAAGAGAGGGGGGATGGAAATGAGGTATATATAATATTCACATACATAATTCTCAAAACATATTTTTATTGAAAAACAAAATCAAAAGTGAAAGACAAAAGATAATAATAGGGAGATCTTTGTCATGCATGTAACAGTTCAGAGTTTTTTTAGCTAATGTATTAAATGTTATGTTGAACTTTATCCTTTGGATTTATTCTAAAAAGGAGTAAAATAGTCTTATGTAAGCCTGAGGCACATAAAACTGTGACTCAAACAATGAAAGCTGCCTAACTCCACTGTGAACTCAGTTTCCTGTTTCACCCACTGTCGCTGGCATTGAAATCTGTGCATGTTGGCAGTGCTCTATTTAAACTGTCAATTTTTAAATTAATTGAGTTTAAGAAACGAAGGATGTTTAAATAATTTGTAAATTATTTATAAGTATTATAATTGATTATATACATTTCCTATTAATACAATAATTCCCTAAGTTTATACTAATGAAGTCTGAAAGAAGGACAATTAGCCTTTCCAAGGAATAAGTTCCTAATTGCTTGTCCAATATAAAGTGATCAGCCCTAAAATTATATACACACACACACAAAGGAACTGTGCCTTTAATTTAGACTCAATAGTTGAATAGTCAAAACAATGTTTTATAGGCCACTTCATACCAAGAAGTATTCATATCATGAAGTTAGAAAACAATATAAAACTACCCTTAATCATAGTTCATGTTTCTGTAAACACAGCCTCATGTCATAGCAAAACACCGATGTCAACAGTGGACCCCACACATCATGGTGGCCATATAAGATTAGAGTAGACCTAAAACTCTCTGTTGGTCAGTGGCATGGTAGCTGTGATAACAAGAGACTGTCCTGGTGGAATGCATTCCGCAATTTCTATGATGTAAACATAGGTAATGTATTGCCAATCATGTAAAGATATAGAACCTGTTATTATATAAATTGTATGCTGAAAATAATCATTAGTGGCTGTTACCATTTTATATGTTTATTATACTGTATTTTTATGAATATCTTAGACTACATTTACTCTACTTGGATAAAGATGTTTAATATTAAACAATATGTGTTATTCCCTCAACAGTAGACATTTTAGGGATGTTGGGACAGTGACAAGACTGACTAAGGCACCTCAAACACATCTCCATCCTTAAGCAACCCACACACATAATTTTGGACAAAAGACTACAAGATGACGAAAAGCATGCCAAATGCTTAGTACGTTTGAGAAGAAGGACAGATTTTTGAGTAGAGCAATATGTTGTTAGGAGTCATTTTATTGCTATATTCTTTTATACTATATTTTTGTATTTTTATTTTTATGCTATATTTTTATATTTTTATTTTTATATTCTTCTATGAAGATCAGAGCATCACTAAATCCTCATCAGAGAAGCTTCTTTCAAGGAAAGAGAATTAGTACAGAGACCTACAATTGAACAATGTGCTGAGAAGGAGAGATTGTGGAACACTCAGTCCTAAATGATATTCCTTCAAATCCCTCCTGTTTAGGCTCAAGGATCTATGTGAAAGAGGAGGTAAAAAGATTCTTAAAGCCAAAATGGTATTTGACTTCAAGGAAACAGTATCATCTAGACACCAGACTGACAGGAGTTTGAACTCTCACAGACTAAAGCACAGCATGTAGAAGAGGAAATGGACACTAAGTCCCACCCCTTACCCAGAAGCTATTTGCAACGGATACCTGCCTGGAAAGAGGAAATCAGTATTTGCCAATGGAGTGTCACTGGGTGTCTACCAACTCCAGCAAGTACAGGGCCAATACCCAAAAGTAGTTGACCAACAGAAGTTGACTCCATGTTTTATTTTAATTTATTCTATCATCTATCTATCTATCTATCATCTATTTATTTTTAATGTGTGGTTTTTGTTTCGTTTGGGTATTGTCTTTTCTTATTGTTTTTACTTTACTTTGCTGTTTTGGTTTTGATTTTTATATGTTTTTGTTTATTTTGCTCTTTTCTTTCTTTCTGTCTTTCTTTTTATGAGAGATTGAGAGACAGAAAAGACATGAATATTGGTAGGGAGGTGGGGGAATCTAAGAGGAGTTAAGGGAGGGAAAAGCATGTGATAAAAATGTATTGTCTAAAAAATGCTTAAATAGATAATTAACAAAAAAGGAAGGACAGAGTTTGGATTATTATGTACTTTTGGTTGTGAATTTTTTTTCATTTTGTTTTCTTACAATTAGAATGAATTCAAATAAAAATTGGATAACATTTACTCTGATGATCTTAAATAGATTTACTATGCACTACCAGACATCTGTGTTATTGGACTGTCTGTAGTTTTATGATTTTATAATCTGACATAAATATGAATCATACACTACACTGGAAATCTTGTAATTTCCTGTCAGTCTCTTTGTATTTCAACTGTGAGATTGCATTCGTTTCTTAAGGATTTTTAAATTTTATTTATTTATGTGTGCTTGAATGAATGTATGTATACCATGTGTGTCCAGGTGCCTGAGCAACTAGAAGTTGACATTGGTTACCCTGGAGCTGGAATTACAGGTTGCAAGCCACTGGATGAAGATTCTAGGAGTCAAACGTGGGTCCTTTCTGAGAACAGCGAGTGCTGTTAAGTGTTAAATCACCTCTCCAGTCCTGTGAAATTACACTCTTAGGGGAATATTTAGTGTAGGAGAAAATCAAGCATGATCTGGCAGCCAGCCTACCTGGCACACTGCACTTCTAAATAAAATCACGGCACACCGAGCTCCTGAAATCAGAACTCTGAATTCTGAAGTAGCATGAGATAGCCAGTAGCTGACCTGCAGAGGAGTCTGCACTCTCCGTGTTTCCTTTAATGAGCTGCTTCTGCATGGAGACCCTGGAGGTAGGAGAGCTCGCTGTCCAATCCAAGGTAATGTGCTAACCAATCACCATCGATAGGCTTCTACTGTACAACTGGTTGCTCATGTGCAATTAAGCAGACGCTGTTTCCGGAACTAGTCTCTGTGCAGGGGTACTGCTGTCATGTTGGGGGATGCCCAGTAGCAATGGCAATTTTGCTCCCTCTTGTGAGCGGCATGAGTGTAGGGTGAAGGGACCATCCTGGTAAAAACCAAAACAAACAAATAAACAAAAAACAAGAGTAGAATGGGTAATTTGACACCAGATCAAAGAGTGGCTTTAATGCAGGTGGTAAAGTGCCTGCTAAAAGGAGTGAAAACACAAATGCTTGACTTAGAAAAGTTTTGGTCTGAGGTCCTACAAATAAATTCTTGGTTTTCTATAGAGGGGCTCTTTGATCTAGAGCTGTGGTGGAGAGTTTTGAATAACGCATGGAGAGAGGAAGGTAGGATTGGACATTCCTTGTCTGAGGAGGCAGTGCAGACTTTTCTAGTAGCAGACAGAGGGAAGGACAGTGAGAGAACAGGGAGAGATTCAAGAAGACGCTGATAGAAATCCGTGTGTGTCCACAGAAGAGGACACTTCTGGCAAGAAGGAAGTCAGTTAGGCACCAAGGACAGTCCAGGTGAAAGTCTCTCTGCGCTGTCTCTTTATATCCTTTCTTGGATGCATTGCTTGGACGCTGTAGCTTAGAAAGTGAAGAATGTCAGCCGCCACCACCCTTAGATCCCTTCTCACGGCTTTGTGCTAGTCGTGATAGTTGCTGGCCAAATGAGCAATCCAAAGTCTCCACTTTTCCAGTGAATTGAAATCCTTCCCTTCAGAAGTCTTTAGCATGATATCCGCATGATCTTAAGTCTTAGTCTTTTAAGATTTAAAATCATCCAGCAGTTGCGGAATGCTTATTGAGATGACGGTTGTCGGTCTCCATATGTAATGCAATTATTAGAATCCACAGACATGAATTCAAACATGGGGGAGGATTACAAACAGCTGGCCCGAGCAAGTATTAGCCCCCAGGATTTTTTTATTTGGAAGGCACATTACTATGATCACTGTGAACTTCAAGCTGAAAGAAATAAAAAATCTGGTGTAACCCTGAATGAAGAGACGTTTCCATCACTTGCCCAGCAGGCTCCCGGACCTTCTCAGCATTTAGACCAAATTCTTCTGTGTGCCCTGAAGCTCGTGCCCTCTTCAGGACACAGCAAATTTCAAAGATTTAAGGCACCGACCTATTGAGCCTTTTACTAAGTTCCATGGAAGGGAGTGTGCCGCACACTAAGGCGGCTGGCATACTGTTGCCAACTTGCTTATGACGGGGCCATAGCAGAGACAGAGACGGTACAGTACTAGGTCTGATAAAGAATGCCCCTCTGGATAATTGGATCCTGGCGCGTCAAGAAATAGGGACTCAAACATAAACCACCAACGTCAGAGTTTCTTGCAGCAACCCTGAAGTCTAAGGTCCCCTATGTAGAACATTAAAACAATTATTAAAAAATAAAGAAGAGGGAGCACAAAAGGATATTCAAAAGCTCAAAAATATTTCTCCACAGAACAGTATGAACCACCTTTAAATACTTTTAACACCAATAGGAAATTCAGCTTGTTACTGGGATTCCTCACAATCCCCCAAATCAAGCTGTAGTGGAGAGAGCCTACACACAACCAAAAGAATAAATTGTTAAGTTCAGCAGGGAGAATATGGGTCTGAATAAGGCTCACCATCAACATCTTATTAATATGGCATCATTAACTTTAAATTTTTGAAAACAAATGACAAGGGAATACTGTTGCTCCTAATCATGGGGCATCTTTGTTAGGGCCTATGAGGTCACCTCTGGTGATGTCACCTCTGGTGACGTGGAAAGATGTAATAACAGGTACCTGGCAGCCACTAGCCCCACTGGGAGAGGTTTCACTGCTTGTGTTTTTCCAGAAAATGGACCACAGCCCACCTTACAACTTATTTACCTATGTTATTATCTCTTTAGTTGCAATATATTAGTGGGCATATTCTGCTTGTTGATCAGGAGGTTCTGCTCTCAGGAAAGCACAATAGTATAGAGGGGAACTGTAGGAGAATATAAAGCCATGACCTGGAAGCCAGCCTACATGTCACATTTCTAAATAAGAAGCTTCTAAATAAGCATGGAGTAGCATGCTTCTGCAGTCCAAACCCTGAATTCTGAAGTAGCATGAGTAGCCTGTAGCTGGCCTGAGGAGAGGTCTGCACTCCCCATGTCTGTCTCATTTTATCTGCTTCTTCTGTATAGAGACCCTGGTGGTCTGAGAGCTCACTGTCCAATCCAGATAATGTGCTAACCAATCAACATTGGTAGGCTTCCACTGTATAAATGGTTGTTTGTGTGCAATAAAGCAGATGCTGTTCCCTGAAACCATATCCAGAGAGGTTTATCTCTACCCCCTTTACTGACCCATAAGCATTGCTGTCTTGCTGGGGTTTGCTCCAATGATACCAATTTAGTAATGGAAGGATGGGCAAAACGCTGAAGTCAACTTCAAATCGGAACATGTCGCATAGTCTTCTATTCCCCACACTTCAAAAATTCTGATTTTTGTAATCTTATCCATTTTATCCACCTAGTATAGGAACAACTCATTTCACTTTGAATTCCATTTATTGAATATAATGAATTTGAACTACATTTGACAAATTGAAAACATTTTTTATAACATAGCTATTTATATCCTTACCTAATTTTCTGTGAATATGTTAAGTTTTAATCTATTGTTTTACACCACTTTTCATTTTAGACATAATAAAACTTTCAAGTGAAGTCACTTTTCTTGTTCATATTTTAAAAGTTTTGTTTGTGATAATATTTTTCATGCAGTTATCACACATCTTTAAATAGTTTAAGTGTCATGTTTTATTGCAGATGTGGAACAGGTTTTAAGAAGTATTTATCACCAGAGTACAGAAAATATTTACTAATCTACCTCAGTATTTTAATGGGTTATTTTGACAAATAAAACTTTTGCTTTCCCTGGAATTTATGTGTCTCAAATAATTGAAGCAAGATATCAAAAAGATTAATTTTTACTTAAATTGTTCAGTGGATATTCCAGACTCCCAGGGACAGTTTTGAACAATGACCTTGATCCAGCATACTGTAACACAAATATATCATACATAATTCTCAATTTTTTTTCAGTTTTTGAGAATCTTGAGTTTCATACTTGTTTTGATTGTTATTCAGTCCTGCAACTCTTCTCATATCTACCCCTTTCCTACCTACCTAACTTGGTGTACTTTACAATCCCTTCAAGACCCAAATATTCTTGGATATGTGGTCTTCTACTGTAATCAACTTACCAGAAACTACACTCTGAGAAAACTGGCTTTTTTTTTCCATACAGCTAACAATTACCTATCACCTCATGGTTAGGGATGAAATTATATGCCCACCTCCCCTCTCCATGCTAGGATTTCATCTGCTTGGTCTAACCCAGGATTTGTGCAGACTTTCCAGCCCTGTGAATTCACCTGTGTAGCTGTCCTGAAGATGTTTCCTTGCAGTCACCGACCTCCTTGATCTCTTATATGATCTCATCTCCCTCTTGCTCAATAACCCCTGCATCTTGAATTGGGAAGGTTGACATACAAATTCACTATATAGCTGAGTATCCTGTAGCCCCACATTCTCTGCATTTTGGTAAGTTGTGAGTCTCTGTGTTAATCCCCGTCTACTGCAAATCGAAGGATCTCAGCTGAGGACTGAGAGATACAGCATCAATGAGCAATTATAAGGCATTAGGAGTCAGTTTGATACTATGTCAATTTAGAGACAGAATAGTAGTAGACTTTACTCTAGGACCAATTATTTCTATATATGTTCTCAGACTGGCATTGATGGTACGTACTGATTTAACCTTGTGGAGTAGGATTTGAATCCAATCAGAAAGTGATTTGTTACTTCCATGATGTCTGCACCACCGTTGGGCATGTTTGTTCAACTAGTCATTAGGGTATCTCTCAGAGTTAACATTTAGGAACGATTGTTGATATTTTTTCCCTTCTGGTAGCTTGCATAACATCTTCCAGTACTATGAAATCAAGCCAATAGAAATGAAGCTTCCAGATCAGTACAAGCTTGATTCCTCTGTGTTCTGTGACTCAAGTATGTGATATATTCAGCAACAGGGTCTTACTATCAACTTCTGGAATATAGCCAAGAGCAACGGAAGTATCTTTTAATGTTTGGGGGGACTAGGGATCCTCATTGTCCTATACAACTCTCAAAGTCACCTGTTCCTAGATCTGGACTTTTTATTTGTTATTTTGTGGTGTCTAGATGGAGTGTTGCTGAATTCCAATTTAATTGTGTGTGTGTGTGTGTGTGTGTGTGTGTGTGTGTTTGTGGTGTGAAATCATGAGCTTCTGAATGTATTATGCATTGTGGTATATTTGCACAATGAAATAATAGTCATCTATTAAGAAAAATAAAATTATAAAATTCACTAGTGAATGGGTAGATACAGAAACAGTCGTTGTGAGTAATGTAAGCCAGACACAGAAAGGCAGAAGTAACATGTTTTATATCATCTGTGGATATTAGCTTTTAATATCCAAATATGTGTGTTTTATTTGGAATACTCAGAGAGGTCTGGAATTACTAAGGGACCATGGAGAGGAGCATTCAAGAGGAGAGAGAATGTACTAGCATCAGGGACTAAAGGGGGAATATGTAACAGGAAGAATAAAATGGGTGAAGAAATGAAGGCCAGGACAGAGCAGGAAGAATGGGGAGGAGTAAATAACACCAAAGACCTTTCTAATGATACATATGGAAAACATGTTACTGTGTCTATGATAACTTAAGAAGCAGCCCAGACTATCAAATTGTGAACAGTTTACAAAGCTGACTGATTCATAGTGTCATCAATGGTCATCTCTCTTTACTCTTGCTCATTCAGCTGCACTATCCCAATTTATGAAGAATTTTGTTTAGTGCAGACACTAAAATTCTTGTCCTTTTAACTCAGGCATTTCAGAGTCAGGGCCATTCTTACTTCCTTGCAATTTAGTAAGAATGAATGTACCAGGTAGCTATCTGTATGGTGATGATTTTGTACTTGAATAAATTAAGCAATGAAGAAATTACTTCAAGATAGTTTATCAATGAAGAAGTTATTTCAATATTGTTTATCAAGAGAATAGTTTTTTTGTAATAGAAATTTCTAATTAAAATATAAAGTTCCTCATCTGTCAAGTGTTTAAATATGCTGGTCACAGAGGTGATAACTGTCTTCTGGACTCTGTCTCTATCATCCCTCCCCTTTTGCATGTAGGAAATTCATGACCAAAAGATGTAGTATGGCCTACACTATTCCTATTCGATTTGATTGTAGAGGTTGTATTACAGCCTGCAGTTTGGGTTACTGAGGGACATCTGTAGTGTGAACATCTCGGTGGCAGAGCTGCCATTGTTCTCCCTACCAGCACTTTGTAGACCTACTGCAGACTTCTGAGGGTAAGCCATGCATTTTGTCCGCTGTGCTGAACTTCTCACATGCATGCTTCTTGATTCTTATGCAGTGGTTTTCTGTTTAAGTATATTAGTTCCCTGGACTGTTCCTATGCCTCGTGTGATTCATATGTCCATGGAAGGTTTCCAGGGCTATGGATCAGTGTTCCTTTTCTCCTATGTGTGATTTTGATAGCTGGTCATACAATGTCTGTGTAGTTGGTGATGAAATACAGAGACCAAAAGGCATAGGGCTGCAAACTCAATTACTGCCAAACTTGTGTGTAATTCTTCTAAATAAAACAATCCTGAAAGGCAGTCTTCCCTAATGAATTAGTGAGCTCACCATTGCACTTCACACCATTACTCTTACTGCCACAGGATAAATGAGTGTCCAACAAGGCTTTGATACTTCTTAGAAGCAGATACAGTTAAAACCTCAGTTTGCTTTGCTGTGAAAGAATGACTAGAAACATGAAAGAATTGCTCAATGTGTCTGTCACTGATTAATTAGAGGGGTGAGACCTTTAGTTACCATGCCCTTAAGATGAGGGCTGAACAAGTGTTAAAAGCAGTTTATCCTTCAAAGACAGCAACAGTGTTTCAGTTAGGGGAAAATAAATAGCTTGATCATTGGCCTAAGCCTTTCCTTTGACTTTGAATTTTATTCTGTTTAATTCTTTACAATCCTCTAGGGACATGGAGAACTTTTAATTGCATGCAAATATATATATGAAATCACATGACTTTTAAGCTTATATCCTATGGTGGCATATATTTATAATACAATTTTAGTAACAAACAGTGATTTAAAACTGGCATTTCAAAAAAAGTGCATCTCCTTGGCTCTTGAATTGACACTGTGCTTGTCAATCATCCACGGAAAGCAAGTTCCCTTCTCCAGGGCCAGTCCTTAATCTCTTATGAGTGTTTGTTGAAGGGCTTAGCATTCACTTTGATAATTATTTCTTACCCATTTATTTATGCATATGTTACAGAGATTATATGAATCCTATGCATGCACAACTACTATCCAGACACACGTGTGTTTTTTGATAAGTGAGGAAGAAAATGGAGAATTTCAGCTTGGACCACAAGTGACTGATTAGCTCTGGAATTCCAAAGTTCAAAAGGTAGTTATTAGCATAGTGCTTTACATAAGGAATGCAGTGGAAATTACACAACCCTCTTAGCATAACATCCAAGTGGAACAGCTTTGAAGCATGTTGTGGTAAGGTGCTTGCTTTTAATTAGCTTTCCCTATAGTGAAGAAGGAATGTATTATATTTATAACATGTACTTGAAGAAATCTCATACTTCTAATACAAATACTATTTTGTGTTTTCATTTTGTTGGTTAAAATATAATATTACTTGAGGTGCTATGCACCTTGATAGATAAGAGGTAACTACCGAGATGGGCCAGGAGTTGTTCCTTACTGGACTGCTCAGTTCTTCCTTATGAATGCAGGCTTTTCGTTTGTGCTGTCTTTCAGATTATGGTGTAGAAAGTAAATTTTAGAAGCATTTTTTAAAACCTAATAATATCCCTGTATAAATTAGTGATACCATATTTCGGGAATTCATTTTTACTTTTCCTGATATTTGTCATGTTAAAAGCACAAGAGCGGGAGAGAAACAGTCAAGTGCTTGCACTGTGGCCACCGCGCAGTGTCAGGGGCTGCTCCCCTCTGATGTTTCCAGTTCTGCACTGCCACTGTTTGGAGTTATTCTGGAGTTTATGTCACTGAATCAAGTCAGGGGCTGGCAAGGAAGGGTCATGAATGATTATTTTTACCATGTTAGGAGTTCTGTGCTTATGAAAGAATTTGCAAAAAAGCAAGTAAATTATATCAGTCTTGAAAGCATATCTGTAACATATCCTAACATCTTATGGTCAGGTGCCCAGCTTTGGATTAGATCAGCTCTTTCCTCCCTCTAGATAGGAGGCTGCCTGTATAAATTCTGTCCAGGTAGGTTACACAATCTCCTCTTTCTCTGTGTAGAGAAGTCACTCAATTCCTTTTCTCCTTTGAAGGATTCTGTGGTGTGTTCTTGGCGTTCTCTTATACTGAGTGCTAAAGAGGAGCCTGCACAGCACGACAGTATCTGTTACTGGAAATGCCTAAGGGGCGATCCCTGTCATCTCTCACAGGGGCGATCCCTGTCATCTCTCACAGGGGCGATCCCTGTCATCTCTCACAGGGGCAATCCTTGTCATATCTCACAGGGGCGATCCTTGTCATATCTCACAGGGGCGATCCCTGTCATATCTCACAGGGGCGATCCTTGTCATCTCACACAACTCCCTTCTGTGTTCTTACTGTCTGCTATTGGTTAAGTTCTGCTTCTTGTGGCTGCATGTTATTTGTGTGTATGGCAAATGCATTTATGATACTTTCTGTGGATTATAAAGAAGTGTTTATAATTTAAAAGAATACACAATATTTTAAGAATACTCAACCTAGGCAGGGTGGTGGTAGCACTTGCCTTTAATCCCAGAAGAGGACCTTTAATCCCAGGAAAGGAGGCAGAGGCAGGCAGATCTCTGAGTTTGAGGACAGCCTGGTCCACAGAGCAAGTTCCAGGACAGCTAGGGATTCACAGAGAAACCCTGTTTCAAAATAATAATAACAATAACAATAATAATAATAACAACAACACTCAACTTATCAATTATAAAGTTCCAGTCTTGAGAGTTCTACCTTTGTTATAACATCAATGTCACTCTATCCATGAGAGTTGTTGGAAATGACAGGAGGAAAACTGGGAACAGCTGGGTAACTCAGAATTGCTGCACACACCCATCCCTCACGCCCCTCATCCTCGCATGCATTTTGTGAATAAGGTACTATGTTTTTTCAGTTTCACAAAATGCATCCTTCCTCGCCAAGATCCTCAAATGGGACCAATCTCTGTTTATGACTATGCTGCTATTTTATCTAAGTAAACAACAATGGCAATAAAAATAACACAAGAAATGAATGAATGGAACATATATATTTCATATCATGAGGAATAAAGATACAGAATCACCTAATCTTACTTCCAAAAATGTACCAGAGAAGTAGAAAAATAAAATAAAAAGACTTAAATATGTGTTGTAAAGGAATACGCTGTATCATTACTATTTGTTGTCTGAGCTGCGAGGACTTCACATGTCATCTTTCACTGTTTTTAAAATAAGGCCCTTACATAAATTTAAATACTGTGTATACATTTATTTTGTCTCATCAAAATGGCTTAGGGCATTCAGGTTAGGAGAGAGATGGGAAAGGGGCTGTGACATCTGTCAGCACGTGGATTCCCAGGCCTGATGCAGATGGTCTGAGCCGATCTCCGGTCCCTGCACCACTCCTCCAGAGCTACAGGCTTTTCCAACATGATGACCTTCTGAAAGAGAGCCAACTGTGAAGGGTATATGAAAGGCATATTAATTATAGGTCTAGGTTACCTGAAAGATAGACAAACCTGACAGACAGACAGACAATCTTTGGTTGAGGTGATTCATTTGATCAGCAGCAAAACAAATAGAAAAGTTTGACCCTGAAGGTTCATTTACTTTCTTGAATAGTTAATGACCTCATCACTTCAGTAAGTTGCAGAAATTTTCATCTCTAATTTACTACCTTTTAAATTATGTGAATATTACAAGTAAAAAAAGAATCATACACCAAAATTAACTAAACACAATGTATATACATTTCAGTGAATATTTTAATACAGTTATAATATTAATTCTGAATCACCTATAATTTATTTAACAAAATGGGCTACTGTTTTCAGAAAAGATTTCTTCATGGGAGTATCAGCTATGGAGCAGGCATTGTTGCAAGCAGTGTGACTATAACATTGTTGTAATCAATCATCACACAAATTATGCAAGTTTTTATGGTGATTACATGCAAATATGGGGCAATAGTCATTGAAACACATCTATAAATATACACTGTTTAATGTTGATAAATGCTACCTGTAGCTGGAGAGCTTTCTCTCTGGGTCCCGCCAAGCCCTGGCAGTCCAACAGCCCACTTATAAAATAAACACACAGACGCTTATATTATTTAAACTGTTTGACCTAATGGCTCAGGCTTCTAGCTATCTAGTTCTTACATCTTAAATTAATCCATTTCTATAAATCTATACCTTGCTACGTGGCTCGTGGCTTACCGGCATCTTCACATGCTGCTTGTCATGGCGGCGGCTGGCAGTGTCTCCCTCCACCTTCCTGTTTTCTCCATTCTCCTCTCTGTTAGTCCTGCCTATACTTCCTGCCTGGCCACTTGCCAATCAGTGTTTTATTTATTGACCAATCAGAGCAACACATTTGACATACAGATCAGCCCACAGCACTACCCAAGCACAAACATAAAGGGAGGATAGAGTTCAGTGCAGACAAGCACACAAGAACTGCCCTCAGGTGAAAGGTGAACTTTACGGAGGCCGTGACTTTGAGTGGACACTCAGATGAGGGAGATCGAGGCACTGGGTTCCACAAAGCTACCTTATTAAATGTGATAATTTGTACAAAAGTGCTAACTAATATATGTTAATTGAGTAGTTACTGTTAAAAATAGATAAATCTTTTTAATGAATTGTACTCCATGAGCACAGAAATGTCTGTGGCTAAACTGATAAATTTTGCACATGGTGGATCTCTCATCATATGTCATGGGAAAACATAATCCAGATCAAGAATGCAGTCTCAAAATCTTCTGTTCAGAAAGATCATGTGATCATACAGATACATTTGTTTTTGTTCAAGGGACAAAAGTAATTCTTAAAATACTGAAAAAGAAACTATCCTTTAAATGTTAATACAGAAACAGATACTAGAGAAGTTTAAAAAATATGTAGAGCTTGTTTAACCTTATTATAGGAGGAAAACTAAAAATAGTTGAGCATGAAACATTGACTTTTATCCATCTTGAATTTCATGGAGCATCCAGAGTGATGCATCTGTCCCTTCAAATATTTATCCATCACTTCCAGACAAGTAGTGTATGAGGCAATAAATAACAGACAGCCAGAACAGGAGAAAACAGTTTTTTAATGCCTTGTGCTTAAACTGTCACTCTGGCAGGAAGTAATAACTGCATGCTGCATTATTTAAGGTGAGGTAATAGACTACTTCCTTTTTCAGGCAAATTACTTGGTGACTGCTGCCTGACTCTCAGATGCCACCGTTTCCTCAGTGAAAGACTGGAGGGAGTTGTACAGTGTGATGTGATATAATGTGATTGGCTGCTCAATCCCCATGCTTTTGTTCGAAGCTTCTACCATCAATTGTCATTATGGGAAAAATTTTCTCAAATGTGAGGTGTTCCATATGGGAGACAGTGTTGTGTAATATAAAAAGCACAGATGAGACTAGAGTGACCTCTGCTTGACTTTAATACTCATTGGCTAGAAGATTCAGAGCCAATTATCAAATGCCCTGCAGTTCCATTCATTTATGTATAAAATAGAGGCAGTGACATTGATTCAGGTGGGCAACTCAGAGGAATAATGTGAGTGAAATTCTGGACTTTGTTTTGGGAGCCCAACAAAGAAATGTTGACTACTTGACAGATGAGTTAAAGACCTCGGGTTACAAAATGAATATGCAGACTGTAGCTGTTTAGTGTCAAGCATGGCCTTCAAGTTCTGTCCAGCTCTGGGGGTTGGGTGGGCACAAAGGACCTGTTCTCACTTCCTACTTCCTCACTTCCCCTGTCTTCTTGTTATCTCATGTGCTTTTTACTCCTGGGAGAGAGGAGAATAATCTTCTTCCTATACGAATCTCAGGTGTCAGGTGTCCATCCAATTTTAAAAATTCTTTGGTTCTGAAGAAAGAGAGCCGAGTGTAGAGCAGCACATCTTGGGACAGCAATATTGTTTTGGTGGGGGTTGTGCCCCTTAGTGTCACCATTTAAAGATAAATGTACCTTCATTCATACGTTTGTTAGGATTTCATGAAGCTGAATTGTCTTTCTCTGCTTATTCACTTTCTGTCTTCAATTCATGCTTACAAACAGCACTCCTTTGCCAAATACCTTGGTAATTCTTTTGGAGTAGGGCAGAAATAATGTAAATGAGTAGTCTATGCTTCAATTACTAAATATTCAAAATGTTCATGTGTACTTAAATAATGAAACACATTAATAGTAGCATTTTCAAGTAAAAATCATAATAACTGGGTAATGATTGAATTTCACACCTCTAAACAGACTGCCTTTTATTGCCCTGTAGATGAATTTAAATAATATCTTCTGTATTTTGCCTACTAAAGTGCACAATATGAGCTTATTATATTATTTTTATCACAATGGCATGGTTTTCATGCTTTTCTCCCTGACCTCCATTCAGTGTACATAATTATGAAGTATGTAGTTTATATCAAGTTGTTGGGTAGGCCTTAGGAGATAATAAAAAAGAAAAGGAAATATTTTTCTTTTGATAAGAAATATAATTTAGTGAGTGCCAATTTTATAAAATAACATTTCCTTTCTAATAGAGTAGAAGTTAACATAGGAAACAATATGAGAGAAGATGTGTAATCTGGCTGGGGTTATCAAGAAAGGTAAAAAAAGCCAGGCGGTGGTGGTGCTTGCCTTTAATCCCAGCACTGGGGAAGCAGAAGCAGGAGAATCTCTGTGAGTTAAATGCCAGCCTGGTCTACAGAATTAGTTCCAGGAAAGGTGCAAAACTACACAGAGGGACCCTGTCTCAAAAAACAAAAACAAAAAAAACCAAAAAAAAAAAAAAAAAGAAAGAAAGAAAGATAAAAAAGCAGAATGCATCTCACCAATGCTGGAACTATGGCAAGGGTGTGGGGCTTGTTAAGGACATTTTCCCAACAGAGAATTACACTGTCAGAGGTGAAGCTGTGGCTGTGGGTGGTTACAGAAGGCACACAGGCTTCCTGAAACGCAACACTATTGAGCAAGCACTGCCTGTGTAGTTATTTGAGGAGAA
>CABHPH010039701.1:0-41121 GCA_902168325.1 Peromyscus nudipes | reverse complement strand
CCCCCCCCCCACCTTCCCCCCAGCCCACGCCCCATTCCCATCTCCTCCAGGGCAAAGACTCCCCTGAGGATTGAGTTCAACTTGATAGATTCAGTCCAGGCAGGTCCAGTCTCCTCCTCCAGGTTGAGCCAAGTGTCCCTGTATAAGCTCCAGGTTCCAAACAGCCAGCACATGCACTGAGGACAGGTCCCAGCCCACTGCCTGGATGCCTCCCAAACAGATCAAGCTAATCAACTGTCTCACTTATCCAGAGGGCCTGATCCAGCTGGGGGCTCCTCAGCTATTGGTTCATAGTTCATGTGTTTCCATTCGTTTGTCCCTGTGCTTTTTCCAACCTTGGTCTCAACAATTCTCGCTCATACAAACCCTCCTCTTTCTCGCCAATTGGACTCCTGGAGCTCCACCTGGGGCCTGGCTGTGGATCTCTGAATCCGGTTCCTTCAGTCATTGGATGAGGTTTCTAGCACAAAAATTAGGGTGTTTGGCCATCCTATCACCAGAGTAGGTCAGTTCGGGCTGTCTCTCAACCATTGCCAGTAGTCTATGGTGGAGGTATCTTTGTGGATTTCTGTGGACCTCTCTAGCACTTTGCTTCTTCCTATTCTCATGTGGTCTTCATTTATCATGGACTCTTATTCCTTGTTCTCCCTCTCTGTTCTTGATCCAGCTGGGATCTTCTGCTCCCCTAAGCTCTCTTTTCCTAGACCCTTGCCCTTCATTACCCCCACTCATGTCCAGGTTGTTCATGTTGATCTCATCCATTTCTCTGTCATTGGGTCATCCCTGTGTCTTTCTTGGGGTCCTGTTTTCTAGCTAGCCTCCCTGGACTTGTGAGTAGCAGTCTAGTCATCTTTGTTTTACATCTAGTATCCTCCTATGAGTGAGTATATACTATGTTTGTCTTTTTGAGTCTGGGATACTTCACTCAGGATGATTTTTTCTAGATCCATCCATTTGCCTGCAAACCTCATGATGTCATTGTTTTTCTCTGCTGAGTAGTACTCCATTGTGTATATGTACCACATTTTCTTAATCCATTCTTCAGTTGACGGGCATCTAGGTTGTTTCCAGGTTCTGGCTATTACAAACAATGCTGACATGAACATAGCTGAGCAAGTGCCCTTGTGGTATGATTGAGCATTCCTTGGGTATATGCCCAAGAGTGGTATAGCTGGATCTTGGGGGAGATTGATTCCCAATTTTCTAAGAAAGCACCATATTGATTTCCACAGTGGCTGTACAAGCTTGCATTCCCACCAGCAGTGGAGGAGAGTTCCCTTAGCTCCACATCCTCTCCAGCATAAGCTGTCTTCAGTGTTTTTCATCTTAGCCATTCTGACAGGTGGTATCTCAGAGTCATTTTGATTTGCATTTCTCTGATGATTAGGGATGTTGAGCAATCCCTTAAATGTCTTTCAGCCATTTGAGTTTCCTCTGTTGAGAATTCTCTGTTTAGTTCTATAACCCATTTCTTAATTGGACTATTGGGCATTTTGATGTCTAATTTCTTGAGTTCTTCATATATTCTGGATATCAATCAGTCCTCTGTCAGATGTGGGGTTGGTGAAGACCTTTTCCCATTCTGTAGGCTGTCGCTTTGCCTTGTTGACCATATCCTTTGCTCTACAAAAGCTTCTCAGTTTCAAGAGGTCTCATTGATTGATTGTTTCTCTCAGTGTCTGTGCTACTGGTGTTATATTTAGGAAGTGATCTCCTATGCCAAAGCGTTCAAGACTACTTCCTACTTTCTCTTCTATCAGGTTCAGAGTAGCTGGATTTATGTTGAGATCTTTGATCCACTTGGACTTAAGTTTTGTGCACGGTGACAGATATGGATCTATTTGCAGCCTTCTACATGTTGATATCCAGTTATGCCAGCACAATTTGTTGAAGATGCTTTCTTTTTTCCATTGTACGGTTTTGGCTTCTTTGTCAAAAATTATAAGTTCATAGGTGTGCGGATTAATGTCAGGGTCTTCAATTCCATTCCATTGGTCCACATGTCAATTTTTATGCCAGTACCAAGCTGTTTTTATTACTGTAGCTCTATAGTAGAGCTTGAGGTCAGGGATCGTGATGCCTCCAGAGGTTGTTTTATTGTACAGGATTCTTTTGGCTATCCTGGGTTTTTTGTTTTTCCATATGAAGTTGAGTATTATTCTTTCCAGGTCTGTGAAGAATTGTGTTGGGATTTTGATAAGGATTGCATTGAATCTGTAGATTGCTTTTGGTAAGATTGTCATTTTTACTATGTTAATCCTGCCTATCCATGAGCATGGGAGATCTTTCCATTTTCTGACATCTTCTTCAATTTCTTTTTTCAGGGACTTAAAGTTCTTGTCACATAGGTCCTTCACTTGCTTGGTTAGTGTTACCCCAAGGTATTTTATCTCTAGGAAGTATCTCTGATTTCCTTCTCAGCCTGTTTGTCAGTTGTATATAAGAGGGCTACTGATTTTTTTGAGTTGATCTTGTATCCTGCTATGTTGCTGAAGGTGTTTATAAGCTGTATCAGTTCCTTGGTTGAATCTTTTGGATCACTCAAGTATACTATCATGTCATCTGCAAATAGGGAAAACTTGACTTCCTCCTTTCCTATTTGTATCCCCTTAATCTCCTTATGTTGTCTTATTGCTCTGGCTAGAACTTCAAGTACTATATTGAATAAGTATGGGGAGAGCCGACAGCCTTGCCTTGTTCCTGGTTTTAGTGGAATCACTTTGAGTTTCTCTCCATTTAATTTGATGTTGGCTGTTGGCTTGCTGTAAATTGCCTTTATTATGTTTAGGTATGTTCCCTGTATTCCTGATGTCTCCAAGACCTTTATCATGAAGGGGTGTTGAATTTTGTCTAATGCCTTTTCTGCATCTAGTGAGATGATCATGTGGTTTTTTTCTTTGAGTATGTTTATATGGTGTATTCCACTGATGGACTTTCGTATGTTGAACCACCCTTGTATCCCTGGGATGAAGCCTACTTGATCATGGTGGATAATTGTTTTGATGTGTTCTTGGAGTCTGTTTGCCAGTATTTTATTGAGTATTTTTACATCAATGTTCATAAGGGAGATCAGTCTGTAGTTCTCTTTCTTTGTTGTATCCTTGTTTGGTTTAGGAATCAGGGCAATTGTAGCCTCATAGAAGGAGTTTGGTAATGTTCCTTCTGTATCTTTTGTATGGAACAATTTAAAGAGTATTGGTATTAACTCTTCTTTGAAGATCTGTGCTGAAACCATCTGGTCCTGGGCTTTTTTTTTTGGTTGGGAGACTTTTAATGACTGATTCTATTTCCTTAGGGGTTATTGGACTATATAAATAGTTTATCTGGTCTTCATTTAACTTAGGTATGTGGTACCTATGCAGAAAATTATCCATTTCTTTAGATTTTCCAGTTTTGTGGAGTAGAGGTTTTTGAAGTATGACCTGATGATTTTCTGGATTTCCTCATTATCTGTTGTTATGTCCCCCTTTTTATTTCTGATTTTGTTAATTTGGATGCTCTCTCTCTGTCTTTTGGTTAGTTTGGATAAGGATTTGCCTCTCTTGTTGATTTTCTCAAAGAACCAACTCTTTGTTTCATTAATTTTTTTGTATTGTTCTCTTTGTTTCTATTTTATTGATTTCAGCTCTCAATTTGATAATTTGCTGGTGTCTATTCTTCCTGGGAGACTTTGCTTCTTCTTGTTCTAGAGCTTTCAGGTGTGCTGTTAAGTCACTAGTGTGAGATTTCTCCAACTTCTTTATGTGGGCATTTAGTGCTATGAATTTCCCTCTTAGCACTACTTTCATAGTGTCCCATAAGTTTGGGTATGTGGTATATTCATTTTCATTGATCTCTAGGAAGTCTTTAATATCTTTCTTTATTTCTCCCTTAACCCATTGGTGATTCAGTTGAGCATTATTCAGTTTCCATGAGATTGTAGATTTTCTGTAGTTTTTGTTTTTGTTGTTGTTTTGTACGTTTAGTTGTTTAATTATTATGTGGCGAGGGGACTTTTTTGGGAGTTCCAGTCTGTTTGGCATTCTTGTTTTGTTTTTTTTGAGACAGGGTTTCTCTGTGTAGCTTTGTGCCTTTCCTGGAACTCACTTGGTAGCCCAGGCTGGCCTCGAACTCACAGAGATCCGCCTGGCTCTGCCTCTCGAGTGCTGGGATTAAAGGTGTATGCCACCACCGCCCGGCTCTGTTTGGCATTCTATAGGCTTCTTGTATCTTAGGCATTTTCTTCTTTAAGTTGGGAAAGTTTTCTTCTATGATCTTGCTGACCATATTTTCTGTGCCTTTGAGTTGTTATTCTTCTCCTTCCTCTATTCCCATTATTTGTAGGTTTGGTCTTTTTATGCTGTTCCAAATTTCTTGGACATTTTTGGTCATGACTTTGTTGGCTTTAGTGTTTTCTTTGACTGATGAATCTATTTCTTCTACCATATCTTCAACACCAGAGATCCTTTCTTCCATCTCTTGCATTCTGTTGGTTTTACTTGCATCTGAAGTTCCCATTCGTTTACTCAGATTTTCTATTTCCAGCATTCCCTCTGTTTGTGACTTTTTCATTTTTTCTATTTTCCTTTTCAGGTCTTAGACTGTTTCCTTCATCTGTTTCATTGCTTTTTCATGATTTTCTTTCAGGGATTTATTGTTTTCTTCTGCTTTATTTGTCCTTTCCTCTAGTTTTTTATAGCGTTCTTCCCATTTTTTTGTTTGTCTTTTCCTCAATTTCATTTGTGATTTCTTCTATATAAGCCTCTACCCTCTTCGTGATGTTATTCATAAGGTTGCTTTCTTCTGCTTCTTCCATTTTGTGATGTTCAAGTCTAGCTATTGGAGGAGGGCTAGGTTCTGGTGATGGTGTATTGCTCTTCATTTTGTTGTATGTACTTCTGCCTTGACGTCTGCCCATCTCCTTGTGGATTCGTTCTTGGTCTTATCAGTGCTCTTGGTCCAGACAGAGCTGACAGATTCAGGAAGCCTCTTTCTCTTGTCCAAATGGGAGCTCTTGTCCAGATGGGAGGTCCGGGGCAGGATTGGAGTTCTTTTCCAGATGGGAGATCCGGGGCAGTGGCACAAGCCTTTAATTCTAGCACTTGGGAAGCACAGCCAGGTGGATCTCTGTGAATTTGAGGCCAGCCTGGGCTACCAAGTGAGTTCCAGGAAGGCACAAAGCTACACAGAGAAACCCTGTCTCGAAAAACCAAAAAAAAAAAATCCTTCAGAGTCTTACATTAATTATAAACTGTATGGCCTATGGTTCAGGCCCATTATTAACTAGTTCTTATAACTTAATTCAACCCATTTCTATTCATCTATGTTTTGCCACACACAGGGCTTTGCCACGTGGCATTACCGGTTCTCTTACATCTTGCTTCTCCTGGCAGTGGCTCCAGCATCTCCCCTGACTCTGCCTTTCTCCCCTCTCTATCTTCAGTTTGAATGTACCACCTACCCTTATTCTGTCTTGCCATTGGCCAAATAGCTTTATTTATCAACCAATGGGAGCAACACCTATTCACAGCATACAGAAAGACATCACACAGCAAAAGTAGTTTTGATTTCCATTTGAAAAATACATTTTTGGACTTCCATTTTAAAATTGAGATATTCTTAAAATATCTAGGTTGGTTCAATTTAACAGTCCAGTTCACAGTCCCATGTCTCTCAGCAGCTATTGTTTGCTTGTCAGCATTCAAAACATTCAAAATCAACACAATTACATACAGGATCCAGACTCCCTGTGTATTTCCCATCTCTGTGTTGCTTATTCTTTTTTTATATTACTTTTATTTTCTTTCTGAAGACTTTACTATTCTTAAACTCTTTCTTTCTATAACTGCCTATAATAATTTTCTTTTCTTTCTTAAGCCTCTGCACGTTGTAAAACACATCAGAACCAGTTAGAAGTTTTTCCTTCTGGATCTCTTTTACTGCATATCTCTAGTGCTTTTTAATCACATGAGCAAACTTTAGACTGCTAAGCTAAACCTGGATCCTCTGTGCTGCTCTCTTGGCAAGCTCTGTTCATTTCCAGGTACCTGGGGGCCAAGCCTAAAGCTTGTGGTGTGGTTGGAGGTCTATTTGACCTGGAACCACATTCAAACCCCAGCTATAGAATGCCAGTGCCCTGCACTGTGGCAGCATTTTTTACATGGTGTTTTGTTTATATTTAGTGTGAGAAAGCCTGTTTAAATGCTCTGCTGTACAGCACGGTTTCTTAAAAGAGCTGTATACTCTTTTTTTTTCAGCTTTTTCAGGCCCTAGGGATATTCCAGCCTCAAGTTGGTATACCAAAATGTTGTTGATTGTTTTTGCTCTTTCACTACAACAGTCCAGTATGGCCCTAGGATGGGAAATTTTGCCAGATGTCAGTCAAAAGTAGTGTGGTATAATCTGGGTGACAAGGAGTGACAGACAGACTGAACTATGCTCATCTGAAAAGCCCATAGAGAAGAAAGCTCAGCAAAGCAAATTCAAGGCAAAGGCCTAAATTCAAGTACAAAAGCAGTGCATGATGTTGTTACATTGTTAGCAGACCAGTAGACCTATGTTAACCAGAGATCTGAAGATCAGGTCAGACAAGAATACATATTAGAGCAGGCCTGAAGTGAGACAGAAAGAAAGGTTTAAGGGTGATCAGTGAGCTAAACTGTTTCCTGTGGGTATCATTGTTCCAAAGGAAAGTGACCTGTTCTTGGTTCCATTTTACTGGATTCATATGCTTGTCTCAATGGGGTATACTCTCACCAACATACTCAAGAAACAAGGCTGCATCAGGGCCACTGTGACTGGTCACTTTACCTAAATACCAATATCCACACTGTTCTTTTCAATGACGACCATCACCTCCAGTGTCCACTGAACACTAGTGCTGAGCTATGCATGTGATATGAGGTGAATATTTTACTCTTCCACCTTACTGAGAATGAACTTGAGACACAAGAAAATTGATAATTGGATAAAGGTAGTCAGAATTGCAGGCATAGTACAGAAAGGAGTAGGCACAAGGGCATCTTCATTTGGGACCATGTTGATTACAGGAAAAAGGAGAGCAGCAGGGTTTCTTAGTAGGTTAGGAAGGATAGTTAAGATGTCAAATCATGATCTGATGTCCCTTGGCTTAGTGACCTCACTAAACAGGAAGAATCAGAGCACTTTTTTCAGAGTACACATCATTTACAGGCTCCCAATGTTTTGGGGGCTATAGACCCTTTCAGCTCTCACAGTTGGACTCTCCCATGTCATGTGTTTCCATCTCAGATCTAACTCTACACATTAGTCAGTCACACAGCTGCAGACAACTCCTGGGTCAACTTTCACCCTCCCTCACACTGAAGAATGTGATCTAACTTCTCACCTCCACTGAGTAACTTCTTGGACCTCATCATCTTTGGACAATATTGGTCCTGGGCCCACAGGAGAATATCACATGCTGGTTGGTATAGGGCAGTGTTCTGACAATGACAAAGGAACATGACATTGATGTGACAGTGTTTGTATTTGTAAACCCTTTATTTGATGGTTTCAATGACGTCTTTTACTTTTGGCATGATAAATATTGCCACACAAGAGGGACTCTGTTTTGCACTGGATATGTATCCTTCCCTGCCATCTTCTCATCTCTCCAGCTGTCCTACCTAGGAGCTGACAGAAACTTATTCCCTTCTTCCTGTGGGAAGTACAAAAAGGAACTGAAAATTGGCAGGAGGAAGGAACTGGCTGGAGGCCCCAAGTAACTCTCTCTGTAGTCATTCACCCAATCTTTGAAAGGTACTCAGAGGGAGATGCAGCTGTTGCTTTATTATGCTCAGTTTCTTAGGGAATGAGGAGAAAGTTGATGGAAAAAGTAGTTAAAGAGCTTATGGGCTGCAACCTAGCCTCACTGGCAAGCAGAAAGAGCCCAGCTTGAATAGTTTGTCAGAACTCTCTATAGCATGACAAAGAAAACATCAAAATGTCTACTATATTCCAATCACCTGTTCCCTTTGGCCTTTGGATCAGCCTTAGAGAGGGGGTGGGTCCTACAATACCTTTCAAGGGCACATCTTCAATGACATAAAACCTCCCACTAAGCTTCCTCTCTTAAAGTATCTAGAACCATACAATAACACTATGGTCTAGGGTTTAACAGAGTATAAATTCTTTAGGGGACCCTTATCCAACCATAGCACCCTCTGTGACACTACTGCCAAACCCTTGAAGGCTACAATTTCCCTTCTCAGAGTTGGATTGAAGCTTAACAAAACTCCCTTTACCTCTATTCATTAAACACAATCAAAACTGGCTTGTGTTTTCAGAAAGATTGTTACTAAATGCTAAAGGAAGCTGCAAGGCAGTAAAAGCAGCAAGAAACTCCCTTGTCTACTTTCAGCTAATAGGTCTTAGGTTTTACTTTCTCTAAAATGTGTTCTTGGTTTTTTTTTTAAGTGTATGTGTATGCAAGTGCATGTGTAGGTGTACATGTACATACAAGTAAAGGTCACTGAACCTAGAGCTCGTTGACTGGATAAACAGGTAGGCCAGCAAGCTGGTGATCTGCCTTCTCTGCTTCCCTTACTTCATCAGAGTTACAGATATATGCCACCATGTCTAACTTTCACACGAGTGCCAAGAATCTAAAGTTGAGACTTTATACTTATACAGCAGGTACTACTGACTAAGCCATCTCCCTACTGTTTAAGTGTTTTTATGTTATGTCTCATGATACCAGGCTAAGTGCCTTCCCTCTCAGTCCTACTCTAATAAATATGCCTGCTAACACATTTTAGAATTTATGGATTTGCCCATGAGGAATGTTATACAATATCCAATTCATTTTTACTCCATTATTTATCATCACAGTGCTGCACACAAAGTAAGTAACATTCAGTAGACATCTGATAAATAGCTAAATAGATTGACATTTGAATCAACATGTGTTGACCATGGATTCCAAGTTCATGGCCTAGTTAAACATTGGCATAGAAAGCATAAAAATGGAGTCATTTGACAAGCATTTCCAGAATATATATACAGTTTCCAGGTGGATGTTGGCAATACGGACCAGAGAGACAAGGGCCAGGCTTCTTTCTAGTCAGCAGGACCTTGACCTTGAACCACATGAGATTCATATTATTTCACAGATGTCTTTGTGTACTCTAAGCAAGCAAGTTTCTGGGGGCCTTGTCTGGCCCACTTTGTAATCAGAGAATCAAGTTTTAAGAGAAAAAATTATTTCTCTTTCCTTTCCTCTTTGCTAACTTCCCTTTATTATCCTCTCTTCTTTCCTTTGTAGATGAAACCCATGCCATGTCTGTATTCCCCACAACCATCTTTCTGCTTAATTCATCTGGGATTCTCTGGACTCACTCTCCTCATGGTTTGTTTAAGGATGTGTTGGTGGGAGCAAGGCTAATGCATTTCTTAAGGTGGGGTGTTAGCATCTAATTGATTACCCAGGATGCTCTCTGACAGACATGCCTCACCTGAAGTATCCAGCAGAGGAGAAAGTGGTGAGGGAAGCCACTGAAGACTTGAAAAGGAATTAGTGTTAATTCCCACCACCCACCCTAGATACCTTATTGTGATGTTTCTCAGTCAATAAGAGATTAGGTGGGGAGAGGGTTTAAGCATAGTCATGCCTCTTCTCATCTCCTGTTAATCCTCTCCCCTCCATTCTCACACTAGCTCATGTGCAGAGCCATGGGCATGAGTCTTTGAGTATGCACATGCACACAGAGCCTCTTTTTGCTCCTGCACTTCTCTGGGAAGCCCCAAGCAGTAATCTTTACTTTTATTTCCCAGAAAATGCAATCCTGGCAGAAGTGGAAGAATCATACAGACTTTGAGATTGGTGTAAGGGAAAGCAAGGCAGGAGAGGATGAGGGCTTGAGATTCAAAGGTAGGGAGAGAGAAAATAACTAAACAGGAAAGGTTTTCATCAGGACTGGGGCAGGGAGAAAGAGATCCCTTAAGATTAACATAGGAAGTAAATCAATGGCAGAAGAAAACTGAAAACAACCTCTCACCAGCTGTATATAAGTGTTAGTTATTTTGCGGCGCTCTTACCCTGCGAGGAAATGTCACAAAACATGACAGAATCCACTAACAAGAGTTTTATTAAGATAAGAAAGACAGACAAATGCTCAGGCCCACGGAAGAGACACGTGTGTGGAGAAGAAGAAGGAAGCTGGGAATATGGCGCCGGCTTATAAAGGCTGGGTGGCGCATGCTACAAAGGTCCATGTGGCTACTCCATACATGTACGCAGATCACATGGTTGCGTTGCGCACTCTTACGCAACCATGCAAAGCCACGGGGTCATGGTCACGCGAGACGCCTTGACCCAGAAATGACTATTTTGACCTGGAACTGGCTAGGTGGAAGTGTCTAGGTCCACCAGACATGCCCAACCGTGGGGGTGTGTTGTGAATCTATCAGTAAGTCAATATCTTTTATCATGAATATGATCTCTTTGCATGGACATGGAATCTGTCCATACTCACACAAACTTGACTTCTATCACTCTGGTGGATGCTCTTCCTGGAGAGGCATCTATGCCTAAGGGAGACTTCTTGTCTATGCTCCTCGTAGGGAGATTTGTGTATCTCTCTTCAGTTTAGCTAGTTTTCTGCTTCTTGAACTATGTCCCTCTTTTGTTGGGTGTGAGTTATGGTAACACTTTTAATTTTTGTATTTCTCTGTTTCTTTTAAACAATTCTTTACTCAATAGTGTTTGAATATTTGATGTTTAAATTCCATTGATGCAGAGAAAGTACTTTCATTGTCAATTTCAGAAGTCCTTTCTCAAACCACACACTACTTGTGCAGAGTAACTTGCCCTAGACTAGTGGCTTCCAAGTTGCTCAGTATATCCTTAGCTAAAAGGTAGCAATGGGGATGCAGTGCCTTCAAAATGATGGAAGATGGATACAGCCTTCTGCAATGACTGTTCATGAGCGTTTTAGACACTGGTTTCACTCCTTAATCTGAAGGTTGCTAGTTCCTGCCACAGTATGTCATCACCTGCTGTTAGGTGCCTTTCTACCCTCAGCTATTCGACATGTGTACCCCTTCAAAATGCTGATCCAGCACAGTCTCCTTCCTCCCTTGCTTCTCTTGCCTTCCTTGACAATCCTTGTTCCTTTTTTGCCTATTCTCTCTCTTTCTATCTGTCTGACTCTCTCATGCTCCTCCTTCCCTTATAAACCTCTTGCAGTAACTCTGTTGTGCATGGCATGTTTTTTTTTTTTTAATCTTTTTAAAGGCACCCAAGCTTCAGGCAGATAGAACCAGAGCCAATTTACCCTGAATGTAAGCAATTTACTGGCTGTTAGTTATTTAAAACTCCTAGCCTGTTTTTCTTTTCAACATATGGCTACTGTGAAACTCAAATAAGAGAATGGGAAAGTTTCTCAATACAGTGGTAAATCCCTTGAATGTTATAGAATAAACATTGTTTTTCCTGTTTGTAGGGGTGTGGAGAAAGGATCTGGGAAAGACAAAAGATAAGATGTGTGCCTCTGGAATGAGACATTAGACCTTGCATTGTGTGGCTCACTCTGGCTTGTCTTTCCTCTGGTTCCCCTCAACTCCTCTTGAACACACATATATGCAAAGTGCTTCAGAATAATGCATGGTAATAAGTGCCAGTTGGTGCTGGAGCCTTTTAGTTATATTTATTTTATGTGTGTGTGTACCATGGCACAGATATGCAGGTAGGATGACAACTTTCATGAGTTCTGTTCTCTCCTTCCATCATGGGGGCTCCAAGCACTGAACTCAGGCCATCGGCCGTGGTCACAAGCATCTGCACCTGCTGAGGAAGCTCATCAGTCCCATCGCTTTTATTTTCATTGTCGTTGTCATTGTCACTGTTGTGTCTATGGTCCTCTTGGTCCTCTTCCTCTTTCTCATTCCCATCACCGCCTTCCTTTAAGATCATTTCATTTTCTCTACCTGGATTCTCCCCCCACCCCCAAGATCTCTAAACGAGAAGCCTGGGTAAATTACTTTCTCTGAACTTCCCTGTCACCTAGGTTCTTGTTCAGCTTTGCCAGCAAGGAGACATTGTGAGAGGAGGGAGGTCTAGGATTTCTTCTCATTTTTCTGCCTTTTTGTTGGTATTTCTGGGAAAGGCTGCATCCCTTTGGGATCCTAGCAGCTCTCTTCTTGGTGATCAGTGTCTCAGCAGGAGACACAACTTAGTATTCCCAGTAGACCCCCTCGCTTAGCTCCACCACTGCCTAGAGCCAAAGCAGTACCCTCCTGGGCTCAGATCAGGGACCTCCCTTCCCTTAGTTCTATCAGCTCTACAGGAGGTGGCTGTCCCCTGCAGAGACTCATCTTTGTGTTATCATGCCACTTCTTTTCTTATTCAGACTCAGCCACACTTTGTAATTGGGTCTTTACTTATATCTTTTCTTTCTGAAATGCCTAGTATGTTACCATTTTGTTCTGTTCTGTTGTTGTTTTTTCTCATGGAACCTGGCTCTTAAAGGAATTTCATTTGCTCTCCCCATGGAGACAGGGATTACTATAATTTGGAATCAGATCATTTAGTGTTAACTGTTTTCTACTGGTTTCCATGTCAGAACATCAGAATGGAACTAAGTCACTTCCAAAGCCACTTTCTCAGAGCTACAGAAGAGAAAATGAAACACGTGTGTCTCCCAGTTCCAGTTCCCTAAATTATTTCTAGCTGTATGCTGAGAGTCCCACAATTGGTTCTGTCCACTCATCTTGTGACTCTACTGACAAGAATCATTTATCCCACCTTGAATTCCTTTCAGTCTTGTTTATTTTTCCTTCACCCTTACCTCCTTCCTACCTCCTCTGCTGCTATCATCGGCAAAAGCATCTTGAAGGAAGATGTTCTGTGGTCAACAAACCACTCTAACAATGGTGCTTGAAGAGCTAATATTTATTCCCTCCTAATTGTAACACTTTTCTGACAGGAAACTGGTATGAAAAATGTTATCATCTACCCGTGATTACTAAGGGAGTAAGTGGTGGAGCAAGAATTCTAACCAATTCTGATTCCTAAACTAAGGTAATAACTTCATCCATCCGTCTGTCCATCTATCAGTCCATCTGCCTGCCCACCCATCATTACATTCAAGCATCCAAGAAAGTTCTGGCCATGTTAAGAGCCATGAAGCCACAGTAACTGGTGTTATTCTCTAAAGTGCAGCATTATAAACTGGTGGTTGTAGAACTGAATGTGGAATCACAAATCAAATCATTTTGTAACAGAACAAGGATTTTCAACAAACAACACTAATTCAAAATCACATATGCAACAAATCCAAAGGTATTTCTGGCATTGCTCACCAGTGCTGCATGGCAGCATTTTTGCTGCCTTGGTTTCAAAAACACAACATACACACTTTACACTGTATTTGCTGTCACACCAACAAATTGTCTAGCATGCATAGTATGAATTGCAATGATTTTTGTTGTATGCAAACATTTTCTGCTCTTATAGAAACTTATTTAGAGAAAACAAAAACCTAATATTTTCCTGCCATCATTCTTGTTTATAAATATCAAATTAGTTTATCTTCAAGTGTTATTTAAGTTGCTGACTTGAGATTCATCAAAACAACACACAAACAACAACAACAACAACAAAAACCCATGAAATGAATTTTCACTTGAGATTGAAGCAAGATTCACAACAATATTTGTTGTTACACTCCTCCCACTCTGTACTACATATACATGTAGAGAAAAGTTTTAATCATTGACACTTATATAAATCAAAATATTAATCAGTCCTGAACACCACTAAAGATGCTTTGTTCTACAGTATCAAACATTCAGCCAATATTTAATTATTTATGTAAAAAGAAGCAAGCACATCCATTTCACTAGTATGCAAATATGCTTTAGTTTTAAATGAATGATAAAATGATATGTGTATTAAAGAATTGTTTTAAAATAAATTAAATTATGACTTATTATCAGCAATTGTTTGATTTGTATGCTTATTTTATATACTTGTGTACTTGGGGTTGTGAAAACATTTTTTAGGCAAAAAGAGGTCATGGATAGAAAAAGGTTGAAGAGCACTGTTCCATAATACCTTGATAATTCTAACGAGAGCCAGCCCAGAAAGACAGATATAAAATGGTAAATAGGGGTGGTGGAAGACTTATAAGATAATGGTAGGAAAGACAACCTTAACAGAAGCTATGAAATGAGAGAGGGTTAATACAGGCTGTAGTGAATCTGTGAATGGTGCTGCTGGTCTAGAGCTCACAGTCAGCAGCCCCCATGGATCTACTAAGACACTGAAACTGAGGACATGTTCTACCTAACATGGGATCAAAGTTTTCCAACCTGCTAAATCTTTCCCTCTTGTTCTTAAATAACAGCAACAAGACCAACTTTTTGCATTTATTTATATTGTGTGTATTTGTATTCATATGTGTATATGTGCCTGTCTCTCTGTATGTATCTATGTGGGTACATGTGTACCATGATGTGAATGTGGAGGTCAGAGGACAACTTATGAGTTGGTTCTCTCCTTCATCCACCATGTGGTTACAAGGGACAGAATTCAGGTCATCAAGCTTAGTAGCAAGTGTCTTAACCTACTGAGGCATCTCACCAGCCCTCCCTTTGGTTCTTATAGAAGCAGCAGTAACAATAAATGAAACTAACAATTAGTATGGAGATGGGGACTGAGAGAGGTTTAAGGCACAGAGTGAGCCCTTCTAACTCCCTCAAAGTAATGTTGGTGCTCATTTTTATTGTTTACTCATATGTGATACTACTAATATGACCAAGAACCTGAGACTAGATAGATCATGGGCCTAGAAGAAAACCGAATGCTGTTCTGCTAAAGGAACATAGTAATAAGATGACTCTCAATGTCATATTGTTATACTTGTAGATCATTGTCTCACTCGATCCACATCAGGGATGCTTCTTGCAGTACATGGGAATTAACTGAGAGACCCATAACTGGACAATAAGAGTCTTTGGCACACTCACTCCCAAACAAGGTGTCATCATGAAACCCCTCCCGTCAAGGCTCAAGGTACAATGTGGAAGAGTAGGCAGAAAGATCCTAAGAACCAGAGGTGATGGATGACCCCAAGTATACAGTTTCTTCCAGACACAACAGTAATAATGCACTTATGAACTCAAAGACTATGGCAGCATGCACAAAGCCTGCACAGGCTCAAGTCAGATGAGATGAGGTCCCAGCACTGAAAGGCAGAAGTAGACACACAGTACTATCCCTAACCAAGAAGCTATCTGCAATTGGTATCCACTGGCAAAGAGAAAATTAGTTTTCTCTAATGGCATCTCACTAGGTATATCAACTACATATCGGGGAAGGCCCCATACCCAGGAGTAGTTGGCCATTACAAAATTAATATTATGGTGTTTTGGTAGACCCTTTACTTTGCTTTGTTTTGACATCTTTTGTCTTGTTGGGCTTTTGCTTGTTTATTTTGATTTTCATTTTTGTGGTTTATTTTGTGTTTTTGTTCTTTTGTTTTTATTTTATTTTATTTTGTTGTTTTAATGAGAGACAGATGGGAGGTAAAAAAACATAAAGTTGGATGAGTAAGGAAGGGGAAGGATATGAGAGAAATTGGAAGAGAGAAAAAGATGATCAAAATATATTGGTCTACAGAGCGAGATCCAGGAAAGACGCAAAGCTACACAGAGAAACCCTGTCTCGAAAAACCAAAAAAATAAAAAAATAAAATAAAAAAATAAATATTATATGAAAAATTATTCAATAAAAATATTTTTATTTTTGATTAAATGTATCTCTGTATATCTGTGAAAGAGTATGTGCACATGAGTACAGTTGTCCATGAAGGCCACCAGAAGAGAATGCTGGATCCCCTGGAGATGGAATTATAGATAATTGTGAGCTGTCTGACATGGGTTCTGGGAACTGAACTCAAATCCACTCCAAGAGCAGTATTTCTTAAGTGTAGTTATCTCTCCAGCATCAATGATGTTTACTGTTAGCCAGTTTTATCCTTGACTCTCAGTCTCCACTGGTTGGTTTGATTTTCTTAGTCTTTGAGCGTGGAAGTGTTAGGTACATGCCTAATCCTCAGGATGTCTAATTCTCCTTTTCATTCAGTTCCATCTCTTTCTATATGCCCCTCCCCCTTATTTTCCTCCTACAGTTTCTCTGCATCTCTATTTCTGTCCTTTTCTCTTCTTGTAGGCAGGTAGGATGTCTATAGCTCCAAATAATGTGCTGACTAAACAGGCAAAAACTATACAAGGTTTGTCCCAGGAAAAGCAAAGTCAAAATGTACAAAGCTCCCAGGTTGATGCAGTCAGTAATTCGGTACACATCTGCTCTGATTTCAGCATTCTTGAGTGATTTCTGAACTGATACCAATGGCTGCTCAGAAAAACACCCTCAGGAGAAACAGGTCCAGATCCCATGTTGATTTCTGCTGTCTCTTTTTCTTCCCTTGAAAGACCCTAAATATTTCCTCTCACATCTCATTGTCTAGAATGAGAGCTCTAAACCACACTTGAGTCGATTTTGGTCAGTAGGGGGCAGAATAATTATAATTGGCCTGGACTGTAGTGTAAAAGGAATCAGTTGTTCAGGTTTTAACTAAAACTGAGGCCTTTTTACCACTTTGCTCCAGTTATCCAGATAATGGAAGATGACACCAATACCTGGACCAGACATACATGCTATGATACTCGCAGAACAACAGGCACATGAATTTCTGGTATTCATTCATTTCCTTGTTCTCCCAAATCCCCACATGGGTCAGCATGGAGGGACCTATGAAGATTTGCCGTCTAGGATTTCCAGACTTGGGGAATTCAAGTATTTTGTAATAGAGTATAAGGGAAACTTGGTGCATGTGGGTTAGTCCAAAACAATCCAAACTGTGTATGTTTTGAATATCAGAAAGATGAATAGAACAGGAAGAATATTGAATAAATAGTGGCCCTAAAGTCCATATTTGATGATAACAATATAGTCACAGAATCATAAAGCTCAATTAATTCTGAGTAAACATGAAGAAAACCACGTGAATATCTTACAAATCTTGAAAATAGATAAAATTTCCTTTGCACAAAATGGAATAAATGCCATCAGAAGTAATGAACATTAAAATAAATATGAATGCCTTTTCCTTATTTATAATCACTTTAAAAGTGATTTAGCTGTTAAAAGCAAAGATATTAGTAACAAACTATAAGATTTTATAACATGTATACAAGAAAGTTGTTAAAGATTAGTAACAAAGGAGATGAGAAATGAGGGAAAAGATGAACATGCACACAGCTCTCACCAGGCATTAAGTGGGATAATGCTGGTTGAAGGTAAACAGTGATGAGTTAATGCTATTTATTGTAAATTCAAAAGCAAACGTCAAAACAAGCCCCCAAACCAGAAGTACACTGAATAAATCAATGCTGTCAATATAATGAAATAAAAACCTATAATTAACTAATTCAAAGGAAGTAGGCAGGGGATGAACAAAGAACAGATAGGATATAAAGAAAGCAAGTGCAGAGTGTAGGATGTGAACCCAATCACAGTGGGATTGCATTAAAACAAAGCAGAACTGGTCACATTCCAGAGGTGAGCAGATTGAATGCTTAAGCAAGACTGGTTACATATTATTCATAAGAAGTTATAGATATAAATATGCAAATATATTGAAAGCAAAAGGGTAGAAACATAACAAAGGATAAGGGGAATATATTGCAGAATGACACATGTAATATTTCAATCATTTTAAATCAGTTTAGAATAAATAGGCTATCACTTTGAAGAGGAGAAAATTTCAAAGCCCACTCTTAATTGCTCTAGGATCTAAGCCTCCTCAAAGGCAGAAATTCCATTTTATTTATTTTTATATCTATAATCTCTGCATACCTATAGCATGGAGTCTGACTCATAATATGTAATTAAGAATGGAGTTATTGTTATTATTATATATGTATAAGTGTGTGTGTCTGCTTGTTCATGTGTGGTATACATGTGTGTGGTGTATGTGAATGTGTGTGTGTATGGGCTCACTTGCATAGAAGCACTGGGCTAGGTACTATAGAAAAAAAGCCTCTTCCTTTCCTATATACTTTTCCTTGGTCTGAGCACAAAGAAAACACCCCACTTTTCACCATGCTCTGTGGGATATCCTGTCTAAAGTTATGTCTGGTCTTTAGAGCATGATATCTTTGAGGACTACTATTTGTTTATAAATGCTGCCCCCAAAACCCTGTAATTGCATCTGTCTTTCAATCTTTGAGCAGAAGGCTGATGAGTCTGCTATAGTCATTAGGATGATCAGATGCATCAAAACCATTCCCCATTCATTCAGTACATTAACACTGATGCATTATAGTGTCTTATGTTTATTTAAAAACCTCATTATTATGACTCACTAGATGGAAGGTCTAGATATCCAGTATAGATCTTAAAGCAAAAAATAAAATAGATAGGTATTAGGATATTTTGCTACAAAAATATACACATCTTAAGTTGGCTATTCAAGGCAAAGAAAACAGCTGGGCCCCAAGAAAGAATTGGAACCAGGGTCTGGAAAGATATCAACACAGCCTCATTGGCCCATGCATTTCTTCATTTTTGAATAATTACTTCATATTCCATTGAAGACTGTCTTTTCTTGTTCCTCATTACTCATTTTAAGCCATCGATGTCCAGCTGAGAGAATCTTGAATTAATATCAGCTGTATTTATCAGACTTAACTTCAACCACATTTTAAATCTTTGTAAGAAACATTCAAAGGAATCATCTTACTTCAGCATGAAGCCACTTGCAAGAATGATGAGCGTCACTCTATTGTGTTAGGAAAGCAATCAAGATGCCTTTTCCATCTTGATTTTGTACATTTTATTATTAGTGCCTGTATGCATGCATATATGTGTATGTACACAGGTGTGAGTGTATGATGTGGATGGCACACATGCCATGACATTTTGGTAGAGGTCAGAGATTACAATTTGTGGAGTAATTTCTCTCCTTCCACCTCTCCATGGGTTCTGGGAGTTGAAGTGAAGTCACTGAGCTTGTATTCAAATGATTTATTCACTGAACCATCTTGCCACCTTGAATTACTCTTTTCTGGTATATATATGTAACTTGTTCATCTCCCTCTGAGACAGGCAGTATTGGATAATTTAGGTGAAAATAACAACTAATTTTCCCTGATCTCAAGCCCTATGAGTATTTTTGATATTTATCAAAATTTGAGAAATTCTTGTTTATTAAGCATGGTAGAATGCATGTATAATCTCAGCAGGTTAGAGCAGGCAAGGGAATTGAATCCAAGGCTAATATGTAGAGCCTAGGGTTCATAGCAAATATTAGAGCAGACAAAGCTAAGTGGCAGAAACAAGAAAGAAAAGAAAAAGAAACAAAATAAAATACAAGGCTGAGGTTGGTGGGCTTGTCATTCACCTTACAAGAGTACTAATCTACTCATATTTCATTGTTGTCACTGAACAGTCTACCAGAGAGAGGAAAACATCCCATCCTGATACAGGTAAGGGCTCCATGAAGGGAACTGGGATTATTACATTAGTTTTATTATTTGTTCAATACTCTGTAGATTTGTGAGTGACAATATGAGCAGTGTTTTGAAAACCATGGGATAGTCATAACTCTTCCTATTGTTAAGATTGCTTTAGGGCAGGAGTGTTGGCTAGATGGCTGTGAGCACTTATTAATTCTGAAGAGGACCTGGATTTGATTCTCATCATGCTCAAGGCAGCTCACAATTGTCTGTAACTCTGGTTCCAGGGGATCTAATGTCCTCCTTTGACCTCTACAGGCACTGAGCATGCACATAGTGCACACGCATACATGCATGCAAAATACTCATACGTATAGAATATTAAAACAAATAAAAACTTTTAAAAAGCTTGTTTTGTTAAGTTTATGTGGGCACTGCAAAAAAAAACCTGTCTGTATATGAAAGAATAGTAAATTATTCCTCTTGTATTTTCCTATTTCTGCTCAAATTGACCACCTTAGAAAGGTTCCATACTGGCCTTATTTAACTTAATCAATCCCTGTCCTGTCATATTATCATATTACCCTACTTAATTTTCTTCATAGCAGTTATACATAACTGTATCCACTTTATTCCTTTAATTTCTCTAAAAAATTATTACTACATAAGATTCACAAAGCAGAGACTTTGTTTTTGTCCTGGTTCTATCCACAGAACTTGGAGCAATGATATACACAAAAGATTTTCATTAACATTTTAGAAGGTGAATTTGTTGATGTCCCCTGAGATGGACTTGTTAAACTCTAGCTGCTATTTAAAATGGAGTTGGGGCCTGTGCTGAGTGTGTGCCAGGAGCTGGGGAAGGCAGATAAGGAGTCCTCCAACTTGATGCCCACACACAGGGCCAGATTTGGGTTTGTTTATGCTGGGTGAGGAATTCAGCTAATTTAGGGAAATTGCAAGTTTTTGGCTCCTGATTCCTCCTGGTGTCTAGCTTCTTCCTATCCAACTTGGCATGGATCCAACATCCCAAAGGAGGCTTTTGCTTCTAATGAGTTGGATCAAGTTTCCCAAAAGGATGCACATTCTCATCCATAGAAAGAATAACATTTGGTGAGATTTGACTCCTTGTGGCAGAGAACATAACATGGCAATGGTTAAAGGAAAATAGAAGATGACTTGTAGATGTAACCAATCGTCTTATTAAATAAAAAACACAGAGCCAATGTAAAGATAAAAACCCAAGAGTTCAGAGCTAAGAGCCTTACCCACCTGCTTCAGCTAGCCTCTTCAGCCAGGAGACCTCTCCGAAAAAAGGCAGAGGCAGGTGGATCTCTGTGAGTTCAAGGCCAGCCTGGTCTATAGAGCGAGTTCCAGGATAGGCACCAAAGTTACACAGAGATCCACCTGCCTCTGCCTCCCGAGTGCTGGGATTAAAGGTGTGTATCACCACCGCCCGGCTTTCGCTATGACTTGCTAATAGCTCTGACCCCTAGGCAACTTTATTTATTAACATACAAATAAAATCACATTTCAGTACAAATAAAATACCACTATAATGACTGGCCCTTTCTCCCCTTCAAAGAGCTATAATACAGTAGGACTGTATGGGAATTAGACATTAAAAACTTTGCTATAGTTATTTTTCATGTGTTTGGTTATATATATGTATATATGATCTTTAATAATCTTAATTGCTAAATAATATGGGTGTAAATATGATCATTTCTTGTATAAATCACCCAAGTGAATTGCCAAAACCCATTTTGCTAGGGTTTGGATTCTAACTGACATGTTTATCCTCCAAATCCTGGGCTGTCATATTTTGATATAGTACATAGCTTTTAAAGAAAGGCAAGTGGCTCAGATGGAGGAGCAGTCTCTCCACCCAAAGAACCAGAAAGCTCTGCCCTGTGAAATTCTATTCTAAAATACAATCATGAAACTGCCCAAAGATTCACTGATTGTATCTTGATCCTTTCTGCCATGAAGCACTTATTTATCTTGCATCATTTAAAAAATGTCTCTTACAGATTGAAGAAACAGAAATTCACAGGTACAAAGTTATTGAGGTCCAAAGCTGAAAAGGATAAAATTAGAACCAGATAACTTGAATTTGATTTACAAATTTACCACTAACTGGCTGTGTGGCTTGGGACCAGAAAGCTCAGTCTTTCTTAGCTTCCCTTCCTTCCACATTTTATGCTACTGAGGTTAGCATTCTTGGATCTCACTGCTGAGTAAGTCTGAAAATTAAATTCTTATGACAGGTCTTGCTTATCACCTATCAACAATACCCATCACCTTTGCAGCTATAGTTCTTCATTAACAGAACCCAACACTGAAGGTACCAAGTGGGAATGTCTTTCCACCAACCCTTGGAATGAATTATGATTGGTCAAAGGCGGATGTGGCAATTAGATTTCTGTTTGACTGATATGGCTCTGGGGGTAATTTGAGGGCTCATTTCTGAACAATGGTATGGAAGAGGAAATTTGCTAGACACTTCTCTGATGAAATACAACATGTGATAGACAGTGCATGCTTTTGTTTAGTTCTGAAACTACCCCACTACCTTCCTGCTTGGAGTGTGCAATTGGTTCACTTAATTAGTATATATTGAGATGCCACTATGTACCAGATGCTAAGATTTATGGAAACAGTAGTTAATAGGATATCTAGACAAAGGCAGATAATAAACCAATTTAAAAAACAAAACTAAGATGTATCAACTGCAGGGAAGCAAGTGAAAAAACTTTCACCTAGGTAGAGGGCAGGGCCAAGGTGCTTGGTAGTTTGGAGCAGAACAGAGAGACATCAGAGAAGGTGCTCAGTGGCTTGATGACAGATTTATTTTGAAGATACATATAGGAGGATTTCCATATGGCCTGGCTATATGGAGGTAAAGAAAGGTAGACAGGAAGGATGAATCCAATGGTTGAACCTGAGAGTCTGGAAGAATAGAATTGTCATTTACAGAGAAGGATCAGACTGAGAACAAATTAGATTTGTGGAGGAAATAAGAGCAAATGTTCAGGATGGAATGTGTGGGCTTCAACACAAATGTCCTGTAAAGGCCAGTTGTCCACTGAGTTCTATAGATGGGCATTTGGTGCTAGAGATAGAAACATTGGAGGCATAGGTTTACAACTTATGTCATGATCCCTATCAGATAATAATAGCATGTGGCAAGTATAGAAATAAAGAGGCTTAATTCCTGACTTCTAAGGCACACAAAATATTGATACTGAAATAGAGAGCTGTGGAGAGTACAGCAGAGGCTTTGGACCCCAGGCACCAGAGCAGGTCTGTCAGAGGGCAGCTGGAGGGTGAGAATGGAGGGTCTTTGTGTCTCCTGTGTACTGCCTTGTTTGCACAGCCAAACAATTCCTCAGACTTTTCCATGGCTCTGACTCACTAGGAGCTCGGGCTGCTCCTGGCTTCCTGTGCATCTCCACCATTGAGCCTGAAACTCAGCTCTGTATCACTTAACAGTTCCCTCCCTACCATTGCAGCTGCTACCAAGGACTCAAATCCTGTTCCTTGGCCCTCCTGAGAAAGATGCCCACAAGGCACACACCTGGTAGAGCAGGTAATGGGACCCGAGGAAGCCGCAGCTTTTAGTGGCTGGGAGGCACTGGGAGGCACCAGGAACCCATGTAGCACATGGTGGTTGAGAGCCTTCAGGCCTCAGGACTTGGACTGTAAACAGCTGTGAAAGCCAGGAGCCAAAAGTTTGTTTGCTAATGGTCATGTGTTGGCCTTATAACAAGGTCTTCCCCAACCAGCTAGCAGTTTTTGCTAGGGGAGCAGTTTTCACCTAGGGGAAAGCTAACTGCAGGTGCCTCTGTGGCTGAGAGTCAGACTTCAGAGACACTTGTTTGAACTGGTTTTCATGCATCCAAGATTCCAGGACCTGGTGTGCTGAGTGCTGGCGGCCTTGCGCTCACCGGGCCCCATGTTTGGCTAGCCAGCTGCCCTGGAGGAAATGGAGGACAGCTGAGGTGAGACGTGTAAAAACTACCACATGGAGAGGTCTGGGAAAGCCACCAGCTCACAATGCTGGGAGCTGCAGTCCAGCAGCCTTGGAACCTCCCAGATCAGAGAAGCTGCAGGCCTGGGACACAGGAGGGAAGAGGCCAAGAATGTGTTCACTGAGGCTGCTCAGAAAGATGATGTTAGCACCTGCTGGCCTGCCAATGGCAAGCAGTGGTGCCAGGTCCTTGGTGGAGGCTCAGCGAACCAGCAACAAGTCCCCCAGGCCTTGAGGGGACCACACTGGGACTGCACATTGCTACCTTCTCCTTCTCCTCAAAGCCAAGCATCAGCAATGGGAGCCATGTGGGCAGCTGGGTGCAGCAGGTGAGCCCTCCCCTTTGCCTCAGATTCATTACTAAACATGGGTAAACCCAAAACTGAACTATGCTCATGGTGCATGGGAATAGTTTGTGTTATGGTTTGGACAGCTATACAAAGACTTAAGGGCAGCTGACAAGCCAGATACTGATCTTGGGCTGTCAGTGGAACTTTAAGACTGTTATTAGAACTGATTGCAAACTTCAAAAATGGGACAATTTTGATTTCATCTATACATGCTATCATACATATATGCTTTATTAACTGTGGTGATTCATCAACTGTTTTGTGTAAAAAAATGGAACTGTTTTGGGTAAAAATGGAGGAGTTTGGGTTTTTTCTAACCAGTCTCAAGATGAAGCTTAAAAAAATTATAAAGAAAAGAGGGAGTTAATATTCCTCAGTCTCTTTAATTTTTAAAAAAATATTTTCTTGTTCCTTGAGTGGACTAATGTTAATTTGTGTTAATATACCCTGTGTTTTGTTAGAAGAAAATGTTAAGTTTTGGATGTTTGCTAAAGTTTGTAAAGTGTAAATAGTCCTATTGAGAATTTGTTTTTGGATGTAAGTTTATAAGAATTGTAATTGTGTATCGTAATATTCATGTTAGAATTATGTTAACCTGCTAATGTTAATGGTGATGCTAAGGGAGTCTTTAAGTTTGATGCAGTTGCATCAGGAGTTTACGGATTTATTTGATGGGGTTGCATCAAGAGTTTATTGATTTTAAAAAGGCTTGGTGCAGCTGAGGCTGCTATAGATATCTTAGACCCATTCCAAAAGGACTTTGCATCTTGTTCATCCTCTACTCCTTTACTGGGAGGTGTGGCAGCTATAGGGATTGCTGTGGTTGTTCCAGCTGCTTGAAAGCTCTTAGTGGGGACCTGATTCAGAGCTGCATAGAGTTCAGTTCTGTATCTTCCCCTGCCAGAGGCTGGTAGTCAGAGATGGGTAAGTCCTTCTTGCTAGCTGGCATCCTCCTTGCTACCTGTCAACCTAAGACAGAGTACACTTGAAGGAAAGTGTATCTTAATGATGGATAAGGCTGATTAGTGAAGAAGATGACCTAAGACAGGCACAGTCTATCTGAGGGATCTGAGGAGCCCCTTAAAATATTAAGAAGAGGGGGCTGTGGAGACCCACAGAGGTTTCCTAGTGAGAATTTACTCAGGGTCCAAGAATCTGAGCTTGTTTACACATCAGGGATGCATAAGGGGATGATTTGACCATGGACAGGGTTACCAGCTCTACACTTGGCTGTATGGTGTTCTTTGATCTTGTAAGGGGGAGGTCTTTTGACCCACCCCTTGGCATTGTTACAAAAAGCCCTTTTGAATAAATCGAAAGGGCCACTGAGTAGTGATCCAGGCCCTCCTGAAACTATCCTGTGTTTCTGTCTTTTTTCTTGTCAACTAGGTCTCTCTTTCTATCTAATATTTTCTTACCCCTCTCTCACAAGAACCCTTCAAAAGGTGGGAGCTGGCCTCCCACAGAGAGCCCAGAAGGTGAAAGATGGATCAAGACCAAGTACAATCCCTGGAGTAAAACCAGAAATGGTTTCTCTAAGAAGGGTCTTGCACTGTTTGACTTGTGCTGCTGATGGGCCAAATATAGTTCAAGCTAAGAATTAACTAAGGGTTTAGACAAAATGAGTATCACTTGTGACCTTCAAAGGATCAGGCTGCTGTGGTAGTAGAGAATGTTCTGTCCATGTAAAGGAATCCCCCAGAGACCACAAAGGAGTCCAAATCGCTATGCAAATGCAAAGAGTCTTTATTCAAGCTTGAGCTTGGACCCTCTGTTTGTCTGACACAGTGGTGAGATTGGAGAGCTCTGAGCCTGGTTGGGGTAGGGTTTTTATCATAACAAAGTTTGGGATGAGGGGTAGGTGTATGCTGGGCTAAGGGACACCTGGTGATATGTGTGTGTGTGTGTGTGTGTGTGTGTGTGTGTGTGTGTGTGTGTATAGTTGAAATATTAAGTGTTTCCTTTGGAACATTGGGTATTTCCTTTAGAACGTTAGGTATTTCTCCCTTTGGATGCTGATTGGCCTGTTCCTAGGTGGTGCCTGGGTGGTGTCAGTTTGTGTTTTTCCTGGAACCTGGTATTATCTTACAGTAAACTGAAATTCAGGACTGCCTTCTGGCTGGTCTCTCTCAAGCCTGTCATGGCAGCAGTATAGTCATGCTGCCCTGGGCTCCATATTTCCCCCTTCATAATTACCAATGACACGACTCAATCATGGGTCCTTTCTGTCCAGGTGTTCAAGGGGATGGTATTAGAACCTAAGAACCATTAATTGAACACTGTTGACTCAATCTCAGACAAATGGTCATGAGCCTGTTGATGAGGCAGAGACTGAATGTAAGCAGTAGAAGCAGGATCATCAGGGGGCCGGTGAAAGTTGAAATTAAGGTGGTTAACCAAGGAGACTGATTGAACAAGTTCTCATACCAGCTAGCTTCCATGCATATGTTCTGTTCTCTATCATTAATCCATTTTCTTAACAAGGCCATTGAATCTCTTATTACTCTGGAATGATTGACATAAGAACAACATTCTTCCCCCAGGGCAGCATAAAGAGGAAGTGAGGTCTCTCTGACTTGGCAAGACAAACTCAGCCAGGGAATCTAAGGAGGTTTCTAACTTGAGTATAAACTGTTTTATGTTCCTGAGGTCCAAAGTAGTGGCCAATTGAAAGGCTTGGTAATTTCTGTCTTGAAGAATTAAGGCTGAGGTGCCCATCCCCATTGCCCTAGCTATGCCCAGTCCTACCAGGGAAGAGAGCAAGATAGCTGTTGCCCCTATAGCCTGTTTTGCTCTGTTAAGTACAGGGGACAAGGCCAGCTCCATTTGGGTCTCTTTATAGTATTTCATGTTGAGAACAATTGGACCATCACACAATAACCTCATCCTGTTTTAAGGACCATCCCATAGATGCAGAGAGTGAGCCCAAAGGTACAAGTCTACCACCCAGCAGAGTCCGTATAGAGAGTACTGTTTTGTATAGTGAGGATCTGACTACATTAATCTGCCAGGGCTTCCCTTCCAGGGGACACCACATAGGTTCCCATACCCCTCACTTGCTGTAAGGAAATCTTTCCTTGTTTCCCCCAGGGGCAGGATTCTGGGGAGACTGAGGTATATTTGCCAGTTATTGCAACACCAGTATAGAAAGGGGCTTGTACATTTAAACAGAACTAGCTTTCTTTAGTCAGACCACGTTTAGAAGCATTTATCATTTAGAGGGTTTTAGAGACCAAGTCCCATATAAAATGACAGCTGTATGAAAAGTCTTGACCCTGAGGGGTGGTTCCCAAGTGGACCATTGGTGTCAGGCCCCCTCTTGGAGGTTTAGTGGGGGCTGGCACCTATTGAGGTACCAGGACTTGATTATGTCCTATTGTCACCAGGGGTGATGTTTGAACTTCTAATCTAACAGTGAAGAGGGCCCTTGGGATCGCTCCAATTGAGACTCCTGATCATTCATAGAGTTGGATACCCCAGGTTTTACCAGTCATCCATCTCTCAGTCTGAATCTGTTTTCCCCTATATATCCTGAGGGGGTTACATTTCTGTCTTTCATAGGACCTGCAACTGCTGTCATATAGACCTCATTGGACAATGATCAAATCATCTCTTACCAATGGTGTCCACCAGATAGGTCCAGTACTCACACATTTCCAAGGGACACAGAAGTAAGACTTGGCTCCTCCACATTGCTGATGCCAGAACCTTTTGGTCTTGAGTCCCGGGCAGACATAAAAACTACTATTTCTCAGCTGGCACCAGTCTTTCTTGAACAGAAATAAATCCTGTATCTCAAATTCTAGAGGTGGGAGCCAGGTCCCAGGGGGAGCTGTAGCTGATTCTTGTTTGAGGATTTCTCTGGAGGATATCTCAGTAACAATCCAAGTGAGTTCTGCAGGTTGATGTGGATTAGTAGGGAACATGCAGTGGCAAAGGATGAGCAGTGCCAGCAAGAACAGGATCTTCATGATAGAGGTTGGTGGCAAAGTTTGAGCTTGAGCAGGTTGTCTTGACACTTGATTCTCAAGCCTGAGGAACCTTTTTTCCCTGAGATGGTTCTTTGGGATCCACTACCTCTGGATCTGCTGGCCTGGTATGGATGTGATGAATCCAGGTGATGATACTATCTACCTCTAAGGTCATTGGAGTTGTCAGTATCATGATATATGTCCCTTTTCAGTGTGGCTCAAGGGTCTCCCTCTGGGATCTCTTTGTGAAGACCCAATCTCCTGGCCAGAACTTATGTGGCATGAGCAGTAGAGCAGTTTCATAAATGGCTCTCAGGCAAGCACAAATGTCCTTATGCACAAATACCATGGCCTCAAGGGAAGCAGTCAAGTTAACATCATCAAACTCAGCAATAAGATCAGACTTCAGGTTAGGCAAAATAGAAGAGGACCTCTGATATGAGAGCCCACAGAGATAAATACACACACACACACACACACACACACACACACACACACTCACGCACGCACGCACGCATGCACACATGCATGCACGCACACGCACATGCACATATACATATATATCAATTTATTAAGGGGTATGATGGGGAAACAGACTCACTAATAGAAAGCAAGGTAGACACACTGCTGATCCACTGCTGATCCAGCTTCCATTCTCCTCAAGGCTGATGGGGACCAACTAAAAGCTGCTTCCTGCTACCTCACTTGGTCTCCCCAACCAAAGTGAGCATGACCCCCCTTTCTCTCTCCTCTTAAGCAGTCATGTACACAGACAAGAAGCCACACCCCAAGGATTGTACCCCAAAGCTATTAGCAGAATGAATTCCCACAAAATTTCCCTTTTTTGTCCAAATAAGAAGGTTCTAAACCTAATATAAAACTATATACAATAAGAGCAATTATCAAGTATTGTGTAGAAGAAAGAAAAGGTAATAATATAAACAAAAATGGAACTACAACCAGCAAAAACAACATCAAGCAAGAAACATATAATAACTGTCCAGGTCAGAGGTAATTGGCAAATTGCAGAGATTACTCCAATAGGTGTCCTATCCTGAAGGATCTAAATCTTGTACCTGATGTGCTCTTAGCTTAGATATGAGAGTATTGTAACTATAACTATCTAGTCTTCAACCTCATCAAAAACCTGAGAAGGAAAATAATATTATCTGAGTAAGCAGAAAGTGCAAGCAAGCAACTTCTGAAACATGCGAAGAATGACAGAAACAGCAGGCTGCCTACACAGTCATCCAATGTTTCTCTGCAATGTTGGGGCTTCCATTTTTGGCAACAGGCCTAGAATATCTGATAGACGGTTTTCAGAGCAGGAAAATTGGAAAGACAGTCCTACCCTGACTTGGGAAGGTTTAGCAGTCACCTTTTCTTGTGGCCTGCTTATCCAGATTGGACAGAGTACTTACTGTTAGCAGTTGAGGCAAGGGCAGTTCTTTGCCCAACAGGCCATTTTTGCCAAGAAGAAGACAAATTCTATATGGAGTGTGTTAGATGCCCAACATCCTCTCAAGAGTAGATCGACACTTTCAGAAGCAATTGTGTTTCATATTAACAGAATTCTAAGTTAGTAAAACATTTAAGTGTCATATCCTCTAGGTCTATGAAGTATTTGAAGATTACCTGTTTATCTGATATATATCTGTGTATATCTAGAAAACCTAACTCAAATGACTATCAGTATGACAAGCATTGGTGATTATTAACCTGTAACTCTTATCAACCTGTATATCTTAAAGACTAAGGCTTCATATAATAAAATTAAACAATCTGTAAACAGAGGTGCAGTATAAGGACAGTGACCTGAAATTAGTGACAATATACAAAAATATCATAATCAGAGGTAAAAGTGTACAGTGCAATATGACAACAATATCCTTAATTTGTAACAGTATTTAAAATATCCTAAACAGAAGTAGAACATATATACATGCTGGTACAATTTACTAAAGGAGACAGAGGCAGGAGGATCATGAGTTTGAGGCCAGCCTGGCTAACTCAGTCAGTAGAACATGAGACTCTTAATATCAGGGTCCTGGGTTCATGTCTCATGTTGGGTGCCCCTTGATATGATAGCCTATAGAGGTATATACATATATTTATTAAGGGGTGTGATGGGGAAAGTCTCACTAATACAAAGCAAGGTAGATGTGCTGCTGATCTGCTGCTGATCCAGCTTCTGTTCTCCTCAAGGCCGATGGGAACCAACTGCAAGCCACTTTCTGCTACCTCACCTGATCTCCTCACCCCAAGTGTGTGTAATCCTCTTTCTCTTCTTAAGCAGTCACGTATGTAGACAAGAAGCCGTGCCCTAATGCTTGCACCCCAAAGCTATTGGCAGAACAAATTCCCACAACAGACCTTCCAAACATGATTTCAAAGGGAGTTAACCCCAAGGTATAAGGTGAGTTACAAACCCTATAGAGTACAAAAGGGAGGAGAGCCATTCAGACAAAGCCAGTTCTCATGGTTAATTTGGTAAGAATTGCTTTTAGAGTCCTGTTCATGCACTCAACCTGACCTGAACTCTGGGGTCTATAAGCACAATGTAAATTCCAATTTGCCCCAATATTCTTACCAGGAGCTGCATTACCTGAGAGATGGAAGTCTATCCATTGTCTGAACTCAAGAGGGTAGGGATGCCATACCTTGGAATGATGTCCTCATGTAGCTTTTTGGTGGCCATCTGAGCAATCTCATGTCTTCTGGGAAAGGCCTCTACCCATACAGAGAAAGATATTTGTAACCGTATTTGCCAGGTTATGTGAGTGAAGTCCGTCTCCCAGTGGGAATATGGTTTGGGGCCTCTAAGTCTGGTTCCAGAATTTTTAGGTTGATTGTCTGCATTGATGGGTTGACAGGCTAGGCATTTCTAGCTATTTGTTCAATCTTCTGTTTTTCAGATGCTGAGGTGGGTAGAGCAGTGAATGTGACAAGGGAGGGCTTCAGTCAGCTTTTCTGGCATGATGAGTCTTCCACTGCTGGTCACAATTCAGCTCTCTGGCCACTGGGCCTGCCATACCCTTGGTAAGTGCTGTATCACCCACAAGTCAGCAGGGGTATAGGCTGGATTCTCAGGGAGGTCTGGTAGTCCTGAGTCTGGTAGCATCAGGATCAGGACATCCATCATCTGCTCTGTGGCTTCCTTTGCCACCCAATCTGCCCTCTGGTTCCCTCCAGCCATTGGGGTATCAATTCTTTCATGCCCAAGACAATGGATAATGGCCAATTTGGTTGGTAGCCATAAGGATGCTAGCAGGTCTATAATCACCTGTTTGTTTTTAATAGTCTTTCCTTCAGTGGTAAGGAGCCTGAGCTCCTGGTAGATGGCCTCATAGACATGGGCTGTGGCAAAGGCACAGCAGCTGTCTGTGTACACATTTAGCTTCTTTCACTTTGGCTTCTCCAACACCTTAGTCGTGGCTATTAGTTCAGCTTTCTGGGCAGACATACCAGTTGGGAGGGCTGTCGCCCAAACATTGTCTTCATCTGTCACCACAGCTGACCCCATGTAACTTTTGCTATCCTATACAAAACTTCTCCCATCCATATACAAGGTGAGCTAGGTATCGTGCAAGGGCTGGTGTGATTAATATATTGTGTACCCTAATAAAATTGTCAGATATCACCAAAACCTTTCATCTACTTATAGATGAAAGGAAAGGCATAGCCAAAGGGGTCTTGACTCAGACTTTAGAACCTTGGAATAGGCTGGTGGCCTACTTGTCAAAGAGACTTGACCCAGTGGCAGCAGGATGGCCCCCATGCTTAAGGATCATTGCAGCCACCACCCTGTTGGTTAAAGATGCTGACAAGTTAACTCTAGGCCAAGAGCTCCTCATCACCATCCCTCATGCCACTGAGTGAGTACTCAAACAACTGCCTGATCAATGGCTGAGTAATGCTCACATAGCTCACTATCAAAGTCTCCTCCTTAACCCCCTTCACATCTGATTTTTCTGACTGTGGCCTTAAATTCCCCATCCCTGCTCCCTGATCTGGATCTGAATGTCTCACTACATGACTGTGTAGGAATCCTGAGCCAGGTACATGGACTGAGAAAAGACCTAGGAGACCAGCTTATTGTGTACCTTAATAAATTTATCTGAGAGTCAGAGAACAGAACAGCCACTAGATTAGACATAAAGGCCAGACAATGGTGGCACACACACCTTTAATCCTATTGCTTGGGAGGCAGAGAACCATCTGGATCACTGTGAGTTCAAGGCCACACTGGAAACAGAGCCAGACATGGTGGCACACACCTTTAATCCCAGCACTTGAGATCTCATGTCTTTGCTTGGAAAGGATACATGTATTTAATCCCAGGAAGTAATGGCAGGAAGCAGAAAGGCATATAAAGCCTAAGAACCAGGAACTAGAGGCTCTTAGGCAGTTCAGCTGAGATCCCTTCTGGGTGAGGACTCAGAGGCTTTCAGTCTGAGGATTTGTGGAAACAGGATCAACTGAAGTTGGCTGTGGCTTGTTCTGTTTCTCTGATCTCTCAGCATTCACCCCAATATCTGGCTTTGGTTTTTTTTTTAATAATAAGACCATTTATTAATTCATGTTACAATTGGCACCCAATGCTTGTGGCATGAATTCACAAAAAAAGCTGCTTGCCTATGGCCTTGCAGTCCCCAGCTCAGTCCCAAGCTGCACACAGCAGGTTGTGGTGGAGCATGCTGGTAGGATTTGCTGAAGGAGGTAGAAGCAGGAGGATCCTGAGTTCAAGGCAAGCCTAGGAGGCTTGCTGAGGAGAAGCTGCAGCCAAGAATAGATCACAAACACTGGTGGCAGGACCAATGAAGATGGTGACTGCTCCGAGTTGCAGGCTGCTTCTCATTGTGTTGGTGGCAGCGGCAGCACTGCTACTGGGGATGAAGTGTTTACCACTACTTGTTCAGAGAACACTTGCCAGGACTACCTGTTACAAGAAAGCATTGGCAAAGGTCAGTTTGGAGAAGTTTGCCAAGGCAAGTGGTAGGGAGGAAAAGTTGCTGTGAAGATATTCTCTTCTAGGGAAGAACATTTGTGGTTGGTTCCAAGAGGCAGTAATTTATCAGACTGTGATGTTACACCATGAAAACATCCTAGATTGTCTAACAGCAGACAACAAAGACAATGACACATGGACTCAGCTATAGCTGGTGTCAGATTACCATGAGCATGGATCCCTTTTTGATTACTTGAATAGATACACTGTTAAGTGGAAGGGATGATCAAACTCTCTCTGTCCATGGCAAGTATTCTTGCCCATTTCATATGAAGATTGTTTGTACCCAAGGAAAGCCAGCTATTACTCACAGAAATTTGAAATCAGAGAAAATCTTGATGAAGAAGAATGGAACCTGTTGTATTACAAACTTGGGACTGGCTGTAAGACATGATTCTACCACAGATACAATTGATATTGCTCCGAACCACAAAGGAGGCACAAAAAAATTTCTGCAGGGAGCCATGACTATGCCTAACAGGGACTTTGAAATTTCCAAAAAGATGATGGGATCCCACAATGATGATTCGATTAGGACTATGATAAAGCCATTAAAGTGATTAACACCACCCAAAGATCAGCTTAGGACTACAAACTGCTTAGGACAATTTTGGGATGGCTAGCTGAGATGATCCAGCCTCACAGACTACTCGAGCAAGGACTTGAGACAAGCCCTGCACTTTCCCATTATGCAGAGACTGGAAAATAAATGATACAGCAACCTCTTCCAGGACTTGACAATTAACCCAAAATTTTTCTTCTCAGGATCCCCTAAGGATGCCTTCACCCCCAGACAATAGGAAGTAATTTTAAGAACATGATGCCCACATTTTCAAGAGGTGGGATGGGTGGGGTTTTTTGTCATTTCAATGGGTTATGAATAATTGTCATTGCTTAGGATGGCTGGTTACAAGCCCATGTGAGTCCTGCTTAGTTGAATCAGTGGGCCATGTTCTCCTAGGGTCCTCCATTCCCTCTGACTCCTATAGTTTTTCCTCTACCTCATCTGCAGGATTCCCCTATCCCCAAGAGGAGGGACCCAACGGAGACCTCCAATTTATACTTTCTCTCTGCATAATGTCTATCTGTGGGTCTCTGCACCTACTCCCATCTTTTGTAGGAGGAAGCCTCTCTGATAACTACTGGACAAGGCATCAATCTATGACTATAGCAGAATAGCATCAGGAATCATTTCATTATGTTTTTCCAATCGAGTTTGGTTCTACCCTAGGTCTCTGGTCTACCCAATCTCTGGTTTCTGGCCATCCAGGCAATGTAGAGCATGGGCTCCCTCTCTTGGTGTGGGCCTCAAATTAAATCAAATATTAGTTGGCCACTCCTATAAGTTCTGTGCCACCATTATCCTAGCACATCCTGCAGGCAGGGCAGAATGTAGGTGGAGGTTCTGTATCCAGGTTTCTTTCTGTAGTCTGAAGAAAACCTTTGCATGCCCAAGAGATTAGGATGAAGGCTCCATGCAGGTACCAGGTTGATCTCTCTACATTCAATGAGCTGTGTAGATGTTGTCTTCAGCAATGGGGCCCTGCTGTGAGGGTTTTTTTTTTTTTTTTTTTTTTTAACAGAAAACATGTTTAAGTTTTCAGGATAGAAGTCCAGATCAAGGTGTGAACATTGTTGGTTGGTCTTACTATGGACACAGTGGGAAGCAGAAAGGAAGGAGGCAATGAACCCACTCTTCCAAGCTGAATTACAAATGCTATCAATCTCAACTCTCTAGAGACATTCTAGTCTCTTTGGCATGCAAAGGTTCTTTTCAGACTACAAAAAGAAATCTGGACACCAACCCAGACACAAAACCCCCACCTACAATCTGGCCTGCCTGCAGATATCCTGTTACAGAAGCACAAAATATAGAAGAGGGTTATTCAGGAAACCAATGAAACAATCTAGAGAAGATACAACACAGCTCTATAAGTACTGTGGATGTTTAATAAATATAAGTACTTAATCTTGCTTCCTGCTCTCTGACTTTGTAACTTTTATTATTCATGTTACATCTTTGGTTAAAGAAATCTTTCATTCTACAAATCTATAAAAAACCCTTTCCTGCCTTATAGGGCAGAGGCCTCTGAACAAAAATGACATGGAATAAACTTCCACACTGGAGACAAGGGCCCTGAGCTCTCAGTGCTGGCCATTGTCCTGTAGGAACAATGAGGCCATGCACTTTCCTTCATAGCTGTTCCCCTCCCTCCCCTGGCCTGCCCCTCTTTGATAGTTATTCAGTTGTTCATCATGCCACAGTACCACCAGAATATTTGAGTTTTCTGTGAGCCTCCTAAGTGTATTTACTGAGCAGTGCTGCCTCAGAATTATTAAATCAAATGGCAGTTGTCTAGAGTGTTGGCAGTTCTCTGGTCTATGATTGTCAGGCTCAATGTTCTTTGTAAATTAGCACCTGGGGTCTCTAATAACCTACTTTTCTCCCTGCCTTGTAAATCCTCTATCCCTTGCATGACAGCCTATTTTGTCCCCAAAGCAGGCCTAGCTTCCTTGGGCTCTGGCACCAACCACCTTCTTAACTAGATTTGGGGAAAGCAGTTAGTATATACCCTGACTAAGGATCTTATTGTGTCTTCCAGCTCTACAGGGATCTAGATTCTGGAGCCTTTTCTGGTTCTTGTACTACTTTATACTTGCCTTTTCATTCTACACTTACATCTTTTGTATCATCAATCACCTTTCTCCAGCAGGGGCCATCTAACTGCTAACTTCAGTTTAGGCTTCCTACATTTTAACCTGAACTGTAAAGGACACCTTACCACTTGGTTCCAGGCATTATTTTAGGAGCATAACAGACTTTAGCTCCATGCCAATTATAAGAGGGAAGTCAACGCAGATAGGGCAATGGCTTTCTGAAGAGTACATAAATGGTAAGAAGTGTTGCATTTTTGAGACAAAATATTTTTAGGGTATAAGATACATCAAAATAATTGCATTTTTCTACTTTTCTTCTCCTCATCTCCCTTCCCTCAAGAGTGTCTTGTCTGATAGGTAAATTCTGGAAATACGATTTTGTGAAAAAGCATGTGGTTTGATGTACCAGTGGGCATATGACTATTCATACAAGGGCTGCCCTGGGAGGATGATAGCTTCTCTCTCTGTCTCTCTTCTGTTCTATTGTTTTCTGTTCTTCTGCCTCTTTTGTATTGGAATGTGGTCTGCACTTTAGTTTTGAACAACTTTCTGGTTTTTGTTTGTGGGACTGGATAGATGCATCCCTTTCAGGCTTCAAGTTAATAGCAACTTTCTCCTCCAGCCAAACTGGCAAGAGAACACTGCAGGTGACGCAGAACAGACCCGATAGATAATAACATTGCACTTAAGTTCCAGTTGTCATTGTCCCTTACCAGTGTTCTATCCTTGGGCAAAAGCCAGCATGATTGGGTCTTAGTATTCCTCGGGTTCCAAAGGCCAATGCTTTTGATGAATTCCCGGTATTGTGTCTGTTTATATTTCAAACTCAGTGTTCCAATTGTACAAAACTAAGCCAAACATGGAAAATGCAGTCATAAAAGCCCTTCCTAGCACCTTACAATTCCCTGGCTCTGACAGGATGTATACATAATGAAATACTAAGCATTTGCTCAAACATGCCTTTAATCTCAGACAAAATTTTCATCTATAAATTCCTCTGGATATTCTACAATGGCTTCAAATTTCTTATATTTGCCTGAATGAAAGACCATCACTTCAATAATGGGAAACACAAAAGCCTTTCAAAGGAAGACTATACAAGAATCATAGTTTTTATTTATTTTCTTAACTTCAACAGCTGACTTTTAATATATGATGTTTGGATTTGTAGGTGGGGATTTCTTACCATTTGACCCAGACACTCCTGTAGAAGAGAGACCTCAGTTTTTGTTTGTTTGTTTTTTTGTCAGAGCTGAGGACCGAACCCAGGGCCTTGCACTTGCTAGGCAAGCGCTCTACCACTGAGCTAAATCCCCAACCCCAAGGTTTCTTAAAAGAACAATAAAATGTCTCTGAGAAGTTGTGTGTTAAGTTTGCTGCATGGAGAAAGAGAAAGTGGTAAATATGAACAAGGTTACTCTGAATCATAAAGACATCTCTCTTTGCAGAGGCTGATAAATTGCTCAGACATATTGAAATTTCTCTCCATATTTGGCTCCTAGCTCACCCTCTGCAATGCTCACCCTTTCCACCAATCCCATGTTACTCTTTTACCTCTAGCATTCGCTTTTCTTTACTGCATTTATCAAACTCAATTTCCTGAGAGATACAGGAAAGCCTCTACTCCAGCTCCATGTTCATATTGATGCTAGAATGGAGACTCTGACCTGAGTTTAGACCCTGAAGCCTTTCACAATCTGAGAAAGGAAACTGTCACATGAAGGGTACTGGGTTTAAAGGAAGATTTTAGTTATATTTTGGAACTTCTATTCTGTAACTTTGGATAGGGTGTGGCTGGGATGAGATTGAATACATAATGCTCCCAATCTCAGTGGGATGATAAAATAAATATCTGCTTGTTGAATAAACAGTCATTTGCTCTGCCAATTTTGGGGTTCTCCCCCCTAGACTCTTAGAACATTTTCAACATCATGTACCTATGAAAACAGAGGATGGAGATAGTTTAGACACATTTCATCACCCTATCAAGAACTTGTCATAGGACTCCCTCTAGATAAACTTGGAATGTCTTCTTGTGACTGTTCAGTTACTTTAAAGAAATCACATACTTTCCTGAAAAGGTAGTAACAGCATTTGATGAATAAGTAGCTATCTCTTATCTTTCCTGAACTTCCACTCTTTAATCTGAAAAGTGGAGTTTCTGGAGATAGTTGCACAGTTGTTAGTAAATGGCAAGCTTAGTACCCAAAGGGGATACTTCTTAGCTATTTCTAGCATTTTAGTCAAAGTAGACCACCTTTTGCTTACTTTTTCCTAATACCCTCATATGAAACTTAAGAAAAACTACTGTGAGTTGAGAAATACAGATCTACCACTGTTGTTTAAATCTTAGATGGTCTTAGATGGTCAAATCTTAAATAAACAACCCAGAGCCAGATATCAGGGTGAAAGCTGAAAGATCAGAGAAGTAGAGCAGCCAGCCACTAGTTCTTACCTCTATGAAATCCTCAGCCTAAAGAGAATGAGTTCCTGTTTCCTCACACCTTATATACCTTTCTCTGCCCAGACATCACTTCCTGGGATTAAAGGTATGTGTGTTTCACAGTACTGGGGTTAAAGGTATGTGCCACCACTGCCTGGCTCTGTTTTAAGTGTGGCATTGAACTCACAGAGATCCAAACAGATCTCTTCCTCCTGAGTGATAGGATTAAGGGTGTGTGCCACCATTGTCTGACCTCTATGTCTAATCTAGTGACTGGCTCTGTCCTCTGATCCTCAGGCAAGAATATTAGGGTACACAATATATCACCACATACCACTGCCTTGGGGAGCAGCCTTCATCAGTGCAGGGCTCAAAGGGAAGCCATGGAATCATCACATAGTAAACTTTTTTATCTGAAGGGGTTAAGGGAAAACACACACACACACACACACACACACACACACACACACACACTTGACAGTTTTCTTCTTTATTATTCTGTATTCTTCATTCCATGTTCTATATTTTCTTTTTATCTCTATCCAGAAATGTCCCTCTGTCTCTCTTGATATTTTCCTTCTCCTTCTCTCTTGATAGTCTCCTCCTCAGTCTCTCGTTCTTGATGTTTACTTTCTAACTCTGTCTTTATTCTTGATGTTTCCCTTCTAATTATCTCATTCTTGATGTTTTCCTTTTAACATTCTCATTTTTTAAGTTTTCCTTCTAACTCTTTCATTCTTGATGTTTTCCTTCTAACCTATTTTAACTCTATTTTTATTCTTTCCTTTGCAGCTTATACACACCAGGAAAATCTTTCAGGCAATATAAAGATTACAATGTGGTTATATTCTGTTTTTCAAGTAAATGATTACAATGAATACAAGTAAAAAACAACATGTTTTCAATATCCTTTACATGATTAAACATTTTACATACTACAGGTGAAAAACAAATTATACCAAGAACCAATACACATTCATACCCAAGCAACTTGTTATAGGTCAACCATGTCGGCAAGCAAGATATTCTTCTCAGTCAGATCTTTAACTGGCAGGCTGCCTTACAAAGAAAGGGTCAATTACTTTATTACTTACCTTTAAAGGTAATCTTATAAAGAATCTTGAAGGAATCACAAACCTAAACTTTTATGTATGAAAGAGAATCAGCTGTACTTTACACCTTTAGGGTGTATACACACTCATCAATAGTTTTTTATGTCAGGAGATTAAGGGCAGAAATGTGTATAAAGAATTAATCATCACCTTTGGTCATCAACCAATCCTAGTAAGTAAAGTGCATCAGCTAGTGATAATTGGACTGCTTTGTTCTTGTTCTCTGACCTTAAAGAGTTCCTCAGTCAACTATGTGCCTTTCTAAAAGTTTAGATTGTCTTTTTGGGTTTTTCATTTTAAAGCTGTTTAACAAAAAACATCTTAGTCTAACTTTAAGTTATTTTCAAAGCTTTGTTTCAGCTATAATGCACTCTGAAACCTGTGAACATATCTCTCAACATTACGATTAAAAGAATTTAAGGTAGCTGGGCTACTGGGACTCAATTGTTTTTCTTAATCATTGACCTACATGACAGTCTATATGACCCTTCATGTGTTCTGTGTAACACATTCTTGTTTCATTTTTTATTATCAAAACTCTATTTAAGCTAACATTATTATCAACTAGACAGTAAAGCTTAGAAAAAAATCATCTTCATAACAATTCACAGGTAAAAATGCCCAGTAGAATGGGATGCTTCCATAAGATAAACACACTACAATACAGGCAATGGGGATCTCCCCACACCCATTCACACCATGCCAGATATCAAACAAAGATAGAAGTGGCAAACATGTGAAGGCATAGCAGAAGCAAAAGACATTCTGGAGTCTGTGGTCTCAGGGCCTTACCAATCTGAGCTTCACCCATAAGGGATTTTCCTTTGGTGGACTGACACCTGAACTTCAATTGCACCTCTTCAATTACTCCTCTGAAATGGCCACCAGCACCCACCTTTGTTACAAAACAAAGAAGTAGATGCTAGAACTGTAGCTAGAGTTTTCCTGCCTGGCCCACAGTCAGGACAAATCTCTGTCACCTGCCAGTCCCACAGCTGCTCAGACCCAACAAAGTGAACACAGAGACTTATATTGTTTAAACTGTTTGGCCTAATGGCTCAGGCTTCTAGCTATCTAGTTCTTACATCTTAAATTAATCCATTTCTATAAATCTATACCTTGCCACATGGCTCATGGCTTACTGGCATCTTCACATGCTGCTTGTCATGGTGGTGGCTGGCAGCGTCTCCTCCCACCTTCCTGTTCTCTCAACTCTCCTCTCTGCTAGTCCTGCCTATACTTCCTGCCTGGCCCCTGGCCAATCAGTGTTTGATTTATTGACCAATCAGAGCATTTGACATGCAGACCATCCCACAGCATAGAACCAAATAGTGGATTTAATAGTATTGTCTAAAAGCCCATGTCTACCTAGAATCTCAGAACACCACCTTATTTGAAATTAGGTGTTTGCAAATGCATTTAATCAGGAATACCAAGATGGATTCTAGAATTGGAGGGAGTCTAATATCCACTTACTGGTGTCCTATATGTATAGAAGACACACAAACAGAGGAAGAAGACCATAAGGACAGATTGAAGTTTCAAGCACCATCATGAAGATTCCCTTAGAGGCTCAGAGGGAAAATGGCCATGTTGACTCCTTGCTCTTGAATTTCCTGTCTGGAACAGGAAACAGCATATTTCTGTTGGGTTGATGCCATAAAGTCTGTGGTAACTGGTTAACTGAGCCCCAACTAACTTCTCCAGGCCTTTCATTGCACAAATGGGAAAATCTGTCTTCTCACTCAAAGGAAGGTAGGTGACAGAAATTCTCTAGAGAAGGAAGCCTTGGCCTTAAACAGAACTGCATTGATGTTTAATCTGGAATCTCTTGTTCTTTTTAGTGAGACTCGGGAGGAGCAATTTTTTTAGGAGGTACCACACTTACAGAGATCTTTATAATGACAAGGCATAATACTAAATATCAATACATTTCAATTTAACCCTCCCCATTACCCATTGAATTAGAGATCATCACTTTGATAAGAATTGGAATTGGGGAAACTTTTCTTTTTTACTTCCTCTTTAACCACAAGGCTATGGTGATATTTTATTTGTACTGAAATGTGATTTTATTTGTATGTT
>CABHPH010039697.1:0-19181 GCA_902168325.1 Peromyscus nudipes | reverse complement strand
AGCTTTTTTTTTTTGACCATTAACAATTAGCAACTTGTAACCAACCATCATAAATAATAGCATTTATCCATAAGCCATTGAAAGACCAAAAAACACCCACCCCACCTCTTGGGAATATGGGTGTCATTTTCTTAAAATTACTTCTTGCTTTCTGGGGGCGAAGACATCTTTAGGGGATCCTGAAAAGAAAATTTTTGGGTTAATTGTCAAGTCCTGGGAGAAGTAGCTGTATTATATGTTGTCCAGTCTCTGCATAATGGGAAAATGTAGGACTTGTCTCAAGTCCTTGCTCCAGTTATCTGTGAATCTGGATCATCTCAGCTAGCCATTTCAAAATTGTCTGAGCAGTTTGTAGTCCAAAGCCGATTTTTCCTTGGTGTTAATCAGCTTAATGGCTTTACCATAGTTCGTGTGGAATCATCTTTGTGGGGTCCTGTCATCCTTTTGAAGATTTCAAAGTTGCTGTTAGGTGTGGTCATGGTTCCCTGCAGAATTTTTTTTTTTCCTCCTCTGTGGTTTGGAGCAATCACAGTCTGATAAATGTCTGTCTCTCGGAACCACAAACGTTCTTCCCTAGAAGAGAATGTCTTCACAGCAATTTCTCCCCACCACTTGCCTTGCCAGACTTCTCCAAGTTGACCTTTGCCAGTGCTCTCTTGTAACATGATGGTCCTGGCAATTGTTCTCTGAACAAGCAGCAGTAAATCCTTCATCCCAGGTAGCAGCATCACCACAGTCAGCAACAGAATGAGAAGCAGCTAGCAACTCAGAGCAGTAGCTGCTGCCTCCATGGTTCCACCGCCACCGTTTGTGGCTCTGTCCCAGCTGAAGCTTCTCCTTAGCAAGCCTCCTAGGCTGGCCTCAAACTCGGGATCCTCCTGCCTCTGCCTCCTTCAGTAAGTCCTACTGGCATGTGCCACCACAACTGGCAATGTGTAGCGCAGGTCTGAGCTGGGGCCCACAAGGACACAGGCAAGTAGCCTTTTCTCAAATTCGTACCACGAACGTAGGTGCCAGAGTAGCATGAATTATTAGAAAGTCTTGTTAATAAAAACAAACCTGGAGCCTGGTATTTGGGTGAACACTGGAAGATCAGAGAAACAGAACCAACCACAGCTAACCTCACCTCGCCAAGTTCTCAGCTGATCCTGTTTCCTCAGACTGGAAGCCTCTGAGTCCTCATTCAAATGCATCTCAGCTGAACTGCTGCTCAAAAGCCTAAAAGCTTAACAGACTCTAGTTCCTGGTTTTCACACCTTTTATACCTTTCTGCTTCCTGCCATCACTTTCTGGGATTAAAGGTGTGTGTCACCATGCCTGGCTGTTTCCAGTGTGGCTTTGAACTCAGAGATCTGGATGGATCTCTGCCTCCAGAAGGCTAGGATTAAAGGTGTGAGTGCCACCATTTTCTGGCTCCTGTGTCTATCTAGTGGCTGTCTGTTCTCTGACCCCAGATAAGTTTATTAAGGTGCACAATATATTGGGGGACACAATATCACCACAATACCCTTTAGTGAATATTAGTTCCTTTTCTTCTGTGCTTGATAGACAGACGCGGGACAGTTCTACATGATGGAATGGTCTGAGTGGTTAGGGAGAGGGGTCATCAAAAGCAGGCTGTAGAAATCATTAGGATTAAGTCATTTAACAATGTGTATGTCGTCCGTAGAGATTCCTGGAGCAGCAGTGAGGAAAATGATTAGAAGGGCAAGATCGGTGACAGTGAGAGCAGTGAGGACCGTAGTGATCCGGGGAGATAATATCCAGTCTCTAGTAGCCCTGGTTAGTATAAAGGACTTACTGGATCTAAGAGATAATGGCAAAGTAAAATAAAGAACTGACTTTATGTTGGGATAAGAACAGGAGGAATCAAAGCCACTTCTCTTACCAGAGTGGGAAATAAAGAAATGATATTTGTGTGAAGATGGAGAGATGAGTCATGAGACTAGACTTGACTGTAAAAGAAACCCTTTTCAGGGGCCAGGAGAAAACGAAGAAGGGTGTGATATGTAAGTAGTTTAAGGAGAAACTGGTGCTCTCCCCGTTTTCGGTTGGATAACAGACCCATCAGAAGGAAGGAAGGAAAGGCTGCTTAGGAGGTTTCAGATGAGATTTTTACAGTGTAGTTGCCTGTGTTTTTGTTTGTGTCCTGAGACTGGGAGACTTAAGTATAATAGTGACCAACTAATTGGCAGAGGAGTTTCAAGGCAGGCCAGCATTCAGGCTGTGGCTGAAGTATTGCTGGTTGGCGGTCAGGACAAATCTCTCCCGCTCTCGTCCCCCAAGTAAACACACAGAGGCTTATATTATAACTGCTCGGCCATTAGCTCAGGCTTATTACCGACTAGCTCTTACATTTAAATTAACCCATAATTCTTATCTATGTTTAGCCATGTGACTTGGTACCTTTTCTCAGTTCTGCCTTGACATCTTGCTTCTTCTGTATCTGGCTGGCGACTCCTGACTCACCCCTTTCTCTTCCCAGAATTCTCCTCATCTCTCATCACGACTATAGTTCCTGCCTGGCTACTGGCCAATCAGTGTTTTATTAAACCAGTGTACAAAAACATTATCCCACATCAATAGAGTGAAAATGTTTGGAATTTTTGTAGTTTTTGTCAGAAAAGAAATGAAGGTAAAGTAGAGGCCAAGGGGAAATGTGGCTGTTGAAGAGATTAGAGTATTAAAAGTAAGCTAAGAACGTCACATGGCACAGTAGGAAAAATACTTTGAAGACATAAGAATTAGCCAGATACCACCCATCACAGGCTCAAGGGTGTGAAGGAGTGAATTTGGTTGGCTTTCCCTTGAGAAGAATACTTATGGGGGTACCCTGCTCCCACAGGGACACCTTAGAATTTCCCTAAGACTTATCTCACCATGCTTAACTGGCTGGTACTCAAAAGGCCAATGTGACTTTTATCCTAAAGGCCTCAGTCTATTGCTTGAGCTGACAGACTTTGACTGCACGGTGCAGACTTTTCAGGCATGGAAAATGCTCTGGAATATGAGATTATAGAGGATTCACCCAGACTTCACAGGAAAGCTTGGAAGGCCAGGTAACCAGTGATGGAATGAGAAGACCCTTCAGTTAGTCCCTGCAGTGCATAAAACTTGAAGGTGAAATCTGAACCTGTTGAAGATGCCAGGGACATGGAACATTTCCAAGGAAACCTGTAGGCCACAGTCAGATCAAAAGCAGACTAACAGAGAGCCCAGGTGGCCCGCAGTAGGAAGATCTTCCAGACACAGCTGCTGAAGCCTTTGACACAGGGCATTTTCTAGATACTGGTGGGCATGACTCAGATTCGCTTCCTCTTGGTCCTGTCCTTCTTTTCTGTATCTCCATTTCCTACCTTTTAGAGCGTTAGTGTTCTGTGCCATTATATCCTAGAATTGATGTTTAGGTTTTTAGGGACTCACAGTTGAGTTTGCCTTGAGGGTCAGAAGAATCTTTGAACAGTGTTGGAACTGTGAAAAATCTTGAAGAAGGACTGAATGCATTGTGCATTATGAGATGGGTATGAGTGTTTTGAGTGCCAGGGATGGACTGTTCTAGTTTAGGGAGATCAGTTTGGGTCTCAGGTTGATAAGGAGTAGTTATGCGATGGCTAATCTTAATTATCAGCTTAATTGTATTGAGGTACCTGAAACATTAGTAAAACACACCTCTGAGTGTATCTGTGAGGGCTTTTCCAGGAAGGATTAACCAAGGGGAGAAGACCACTCCTGAAGGTGATTAGCACTGAGTAACTAATTCATGAGCTATCACATAACTTATTTATGAATTCTGCTGATGGACGTGTTGGCTGTCCTCATTCTACACAAATCTGTAGTACACATGTAGGAGTTTCTCTAGGTCTGAATAATTTTACTGTACATTTCATGAGTATAAGTCACACTGTAATTAAAAGCCAGGGTGCATACTTTTGACAAAGAAATAGAAAATGAATAATGATTTTATTGAGTAATGCCCAGGATCATTTAAATTTGTCACATATTAAAATGTTACTGTACTAAGGCTGGAGAGCTGGTTCACTGGGTAAATCACTTATCACATAGACGTAAGGACCAGAATTGAGAGTCTTACTCCCAGGTAAACGCCGGAGGGAGGACCCTGTGGTCCACCTGTATTTCCAGCACTCGAAGACAGAGTCATGATCCTCAGAGCAAGCTGGCTCTCTAGACTAGCCGTATTGGCAGTCTGGGTTTAAGTGACAGACACTGCCTGCCTCAGCGTGTATGGTGGAGAGCAGTTAAGGAAGACATCCCACATCGACCTCTGGCCTTCATCCATACACGTGTGCACACCACACCCACAAATGCACAATAGGTGACCAAACTAGAACAGCAAACTTCGTCTTAGTTTAATTTAAACGCAGATTGTTGATATACTTTTCATTAACTGGTGGCTTTATTTTTAGAAAGTGCCATAACATTTTGTCTTGCTAGTTTTTTTCTTTTCGTTTTTCAGCAACAGTCAACCTAACCAAAGCAGTTATAGTCTTTTCTTGAAAATCCCTAATTCTTGTGTTCCTGTTACAACTCTGATTGGAATCCTCTCACTTTAACACTTCTCAGCTTTGGCTTCAGCAACAGCATCTGCTAAGTATATTTAGTCGCAGTTTATAGAACTGAAGACAGAAATGTCATTTTGGAGTGCTTGAGGGAACATTGAGATGAGGACATAGTTGTTACCTTAAGGTTTGTGGATTCTGCCTTTGAGTAGAGATGCACTTAAAAATCTTAAGAATTTATGGTCTTTGGTGGTCTGTTTTCAGGGGAGTGATGTCTGAAGAAACACATACAGCTTTCTGACCTTTTGTTAATGCAATTGATGGCTCTGAGCTAGCCCGGCCTAGCATAGTGACGACTGTCCTGCTCCTTGAGTATACAGCCTCTTCTCTTAGACCTGTTTCTTTTTACTGCCTGTTCCATTCCCCTTTCTTAGTTTCTCAAGACAAAGGTGAAGACTGGGAGCTGTTGTCATCCACATAGGCTTCATGTGCCAGTGGCCAGTGTATGAAGGAACAACTGGTTCTGCCATCTGTCTCTGTCCTTGGTTGGTGATCTTTTGTGCCTTGGTTGCCTGTCAGGAATATGTGACCTGTGCATCTTCCAGGAATTGGTAGGAGCCTGTGTGGCTGGGGTTCCTAGAGAACACTTGAAGTGGTAAGGGACCCTTAGCTGCCTTAGCCGGCCTCACTTCCCTCATTGGCAGCCTAATCTGCAGACCTGCAGGTTCTGTGTTCTCCACAACTTGGACTTTGTCACCGGGTTGGTAATCCTGTAATGCCAATAGTGTTTGCAAACAGCCTGATTTCCTAAGTGTGTCTGGTTAAGATTTTGTTGGAATTAACTGTGAGTTTTGGAGAGTTTTCAAGCCTTCTGGATTGTGATAAGAAACTTTTTTACTTCTTAGTTAAAGCTACCTGAGTTCTGATTTAGGAAATCGGAAATTTCCAGGTTTTTTGGTGACTTAGTTACAAGATAGAGGATGCGTAGTTGGTAAAATAGTATATTTCTGAAAAATCAACAGTGGCAATAAGCCAGTCACTTGTGGATACCAATATTTTGCTTTACTGCTCCAGTTTTACAGTCAGGTATTCAGCACTGAGTGTTGTAAAGGCAGATTAAGCACACACACTTATATTTGCACACACATGACCCAGGCTGGCAAACTAAAGCCTCAGCCTCTTCTGGCTACTGGAGCAGTCTGGTGGACAACCCTAACTTGCTGAAGTGTCCTGTGTGGAGAGACTGCTCAGAGGTAAGTAAATATGGGGTCAGCTCTAGCTACAAGCTGCCTGTCCTACCTGCCCTCCTCTTCCCTGCCAGTCTGGAGGCCCAGTGAAGCTGTGACAGAGTTCACTGCTTGGTTGGCCTTGGGTTTTGTGGCCTGAATCACAAATACCATGTCAGCCCAGTTGGCTTTCTGCTCTTTATTTCACAATGCCTGTAACTTAAGAAAACTGTCCACCTACACTGTGGACTGGACCAGCTTTCGATCTGCCCTTCAGACATTTCTGCAGTGTGCTTGTGTTTAACAGTTCCTTTCAGACTTAGATTCGGATTTCTCTGCCATATTAGTTACAACGTACTGGCGTGAGGCTTTCTGGGGGTTATTAAAGAATGTAAGATAAGGTTGTTCTTTATACTTGTCCACTTATTATATAGATACTGACTTGGAAATCTTTGGGGACCTCCGATTGAGTGTTATGAATGTTAGATACTCAGTGTGGATAACTAGAGAAAAGGGGGCAGCAGGTAGTTAGAAATAAATACTACTAGAATTACTAGAGTACAGAGTTCAGAGTACAAAAAGGGGACAATAGGAAGCACTGCATAGAGTGTGTATGTGTGAAGCATATTGCTTATTCTGGGATGGAAATGTGTTGTGTACGCAAGTGTGTAGATGTCAGAGGATAGCTTGTGGGACCATGTGGTCCTGGGATTGACCATTTATTAGGAATTAGGAGGACAGTTTCAGGCTCTGCTGCTTTAAAAAGGGACAAGGGCCTGGTACAGATGGACAGATGTGTGAGAGTCCAGTTTAGAGATATGGCAGTGATCACTGGAGGAGGCAACAAGACTACTAATTGATGGGACGTGTCCTTGAGGGCATCAGCAGCACTCTGTATCAGTCTCTCCAAGAGTCCCGAAAGGTGGAGACAGTGCTTTTCCCACTTTCTGAGTTGAGTTCCTTACGGAGAAATAATTCAAGTCGTAGAAAATAGTTTCCTTCATTGCTGGGAGCAATTAAAAGTAACTGCATTGTTGATTCTAGTTCGAGCGGATTTAAGTTCCCCATGGGGAACTAGCAATTAAGTGATGGGGAGGTAAGTGTAGACGTTGATGCTAGGAGGTGGCAACACCAGTCTGAATGCTGATTATCATGAAGTAGGGTGTTACTGGGATTCCCCCAAGTGAACAAAAGATTGAAACTGCAGGAAACATTTGCTGAGTTGTTGCTTTCTTTATATTTAAAGGACTCTTGTGTTGTATTGATTACATTTCACATTTGAACACTGGAATGTCTGAAATAAAATACCTTTAGGATAGGAAGGATGGTTTGCTTTCATAAAATATTCAGTCCTATAGCTCACATTATAAATGTTAGAGATAATTGAAGTTTCAGTAGTCAAAACTTAATCTCTATGTACGACCTCCAAGGGCCTTAATCGGGCCTTGCATTGTGTGGAACCTCGAAATGTTGATCAGGAGATACAGTGTGCTGGATGACTTGAGGTATCTCAGGCTTCGATATGGAGAGTAGCAGCCTGTGCTGACATCTCTCATCCCATTTACTTCATTGACATTTATTTTGTGGAGCCATTAAAAGAACTCAGTGTTTTCTTTTTATTTGCATGTAGAAATAATTATTTAAAACTTCTACATTTTAAAGTGCTGTGCATGAACAATTCTGAAGTATGCACATTGTGAAGTACCAACTAAGTACAACATCAGAAACATTACAGATTGTGTTTTGAGGTAGCGCCATACACTTAGAAATAATAACCATATTATTATATTATTACCGTATTAAAAATACCATAACTACTTGGTAAGTGTTTACTATCAAATATTCTATATATGTTATCATCCTTAAATTTTACAATAGCCATGTGAGGAAAGTAATTTGTCCCCATTTGCAGGCTAGGAAGTTCAAGCTTAGTAAGGTGTGAGCTGAGCTTCAAAGCCAGTACTCCTGGATCCAAGGTTCGCTGTAAAGTTTGATAATCCCCCAGACCCCCTTGTTAGAAGAAAGCCCTGTCCTTTCCCTTCCGCTCTTACCAGTGTTAGCTCTTCTGTCAAGTGCTAAGTGAAGACCTCCTAGAACTCACAGGCAGCTAGTAAGATGGGTTCTTTTCCTCCTTGTCTCTGCCGTGTCTCCTTTAGAGTTTGTCCAACTGTTAGAAAGGTCCAGTGCTGTGTTTGAACCTTTGACCTTAGAAGGGAAAGAATGACAAGAGTCTCTGCTTGTTTTTCTCAACTTTTTCAAGAGCACTAATAGTTAAATGATTTTGGATGAACTGTCTAACTAAACACGTTTCACATGCAGACCTATAGTGCATTTATTTCCATGTAGAAAGTGAGAATGTCTGCAGTACCTGCAGACACTCACAGATTATTTGTCGATTGGGTTACCCTGTTAGCTACCCCAGAAAGTTAGAATTGATCACTTCTCCTTTATTTCCTTTTTAGGTTTGCCTGCAATGAGATTTTACTCTCTACACCTAAAGAACGTTCTTTCTGAGCTGCTGTGAATACATTTGGAATGAAACTGTCTTTTTTCAACTAATGGAGAATTAGCTGTATCTTTACAAGGGTTGCTGTACTGGACAACTTCAGAACATCCCTCATAATGTCATCAAACAGGAGTCAGAATCCCCATGGACTGAAGCAGATTGGTCTTGACCAGATCTGGGATGACCTCAGAGCTGGGATTCAGCAAGTGTACACCAGACAGAGCATGGCGAAGTCCAGATACATGGAGCTCTACACGTATCCTCTTGCTTGAGCTGTGGTTGGTGTGTCTAGAGTTGTGATTATGCAGTGGTATGTCCTTTTAATTGTTAGAAATGGTATGTCATATTTCCTTCCTTGTTTGTCTGTAACAAAATCACAAGTTGTTTTTTCACCTTTCCGTTTTCAGTAGAGGTAATTTGGTTAGTTATCTAAGGTGGTGCTGGCTAGTGCCTGCAGATTTGAAACATACCTGCCCCCTCCCCCAGCCCCTGCTTTTTAGTAGAGACTGTGCATATGAGTGTGTGTGTGCCCTCGAGTGTGTACAGTGCACATGTGGCGGTCATGGGGCAGCTTGAAAGAGTCAGTTCTCTCCTGCCAGCACAGTCTAGGTCTGGGGATCAAACTTAGGTTTTTAGGCTTGGCAGCAAATACTCCACTTGCTGAGCTTCTTGTCAGCTTTATAGCCTCCCTTTCTATCAACAGGCTCTACATCGATAGATTCAACCAACTACTGATTGAAAATTTTTGGAAAAAAAAAGCTCTCTATTAAACATGGACCTTTTTTGTCATTATTCTCTGAACAGTATAACAACTGTTGTGTAGCATTTGTGTTGTATAGTAATCCAGAGATGATTTAAAGCATAATGTGAGGATGCAGGTGAATTATATGCAAATACATTGTCATAATTTATAATCTAATAATTCAGATTTCCCCATTGAGGTGGTCCTATAACAGGCGCCCTGTTATATTAGTTGCTTTTCACTTTTCTACTGCCATGATGAGATGCCATGACCAAAGCAACTTATAAATGAAAACATTGTGGTTGGGGATTTAGCTCAGTGGTAGAGCACTTGCCTAGCAAGCACAAGGCCCTGGGTTTGGTCCTCAGCTCCGAAAAAATAAAAAAGAAAAGAAAACATTTAATGGGGACTTTCTTACAGTTTCAGAGGGTGAGTTCATGACCGTCATGTTGCTGAGCATGGTGGCAGGCAGGCATGATGCCGAGTCAGTAACTGAGAGCTCACATCTTATCCACAAGTTGGAGGTAGAGGGGCTGGGGGTGGGGGAGCAAGGTACGAGCTTTTGAAACCTCAAAGCCCATTCCCAGTGACTCACCTCCAACAAGACAACACCTCCCAATCCTTCAGAAACAGTTCCATCAACTGTGGAACAAACATTGAAATTAATGAGCCTGTGAGAACCACACCTGTAAACACTGAGAAGTAACTTTAATTTTAAAATTTAGGTCCTTAGCAATAATAGCCATATTTTGAGATGCCCAGTAGACCATACTGTAGAAAGTTCTGTAGGCAGTATTGGCCTAAGCATGTTTAAATGCTCATTGTGACTGCCTTCATGTTACAGGAGAGTAGGGTGGTTGTATCAGAAACAGTCTGGTGCACAAAGTCATAAAATATTTCCTATTTGTCCTTTACCAGGTAAAAAACATTTACAGTTCTGAAGGGCACACATAGAACAGAAACTTGCCTATTGTGGTTCTGTTTTACAAATGCAGTACTTGCTGCAAGCCACAAAAATATATGAAGTGGAATTTCATCTGATTATGACAAGCTAATACCTGGAAGAAGCCAAGGGCCTTCCAGAGGTCAAGCTCAAGGAGTCTTGTTGATATTTGGCTTTTGATTATTAGCTGTCTCCTGCTATGAGTTTCTCATGTGCTATTGTAGCTTTTCCATCATTTGTTGGCACCATTTCCCCTCTACTAAAGGAATATTTAGATAACCTTCTGTGCAGTAATGCAGTCAGGATCCCTAATTTCAGGCCTTTCTGTCATTATCGTCATTAGCAGCATCCGGCCAGGACCATCCCCACATGGGACCATCCCTGGATGGACGAAATTATCTTACAAGAGATACCGCTGTACTCTCTAAGAACAGACTTAAGCACCCAGACTATCTGTTTGAGAAGGCCTGGTGGATGTGCTAATTAAGCTTAACTTTCTCCTTTCCAAAGTCTTATCTCTAGTTTTAGATCCACCCTTAACAATTAACTCAGAGCTAAAGGGTTCCTACTTACAGGTGCATCTAGCTGTGACGGAAGTTGCTTAGCTAATTGCCTAGTGACCGAGCACACTCCCCCCTACCCCCCAAGCCCCACCCCCGTCCCTGCCAGAAACTGTGGGAGCAGAGATAGCTTGGAGAGATAAGAGCCAAAGGGATAAAAAGCAATTTTATTTTCAGAGCAAGGACGAGATGGAGAAGAGAAAAGAGAATGGTAAGAACTAGAGAGGAATGAACTGAGATGGGGAAGAACTAGATTGAAGGGCTAGAAGAGAGTACTAGGGAATGAGATGGAAGATGAGGAAGAGCCAGATGGGGAAGAACAAAATGAGAGAGAAGGAGATGGGAGAGGAGCTAAGATGGGAAAGAACAAGATGGATGAGAACCCAGATGGGGCAGAACTAAGATGAGAGAATTAAGTTAGAACTTAGAGGGGACAACAGATAAATGTAGAGTGAAGTCAGACAAGAAAGGAGCTAGGCACGAGAGCAGAATAGAAGCTGTGTAGAGAGAGAACTGACTCAGGAGAATAAACCGATGGACTAAGAGATCAGGGTGCTGAGAATCTTTTCCTGAAAACAATTCTTGCCGTTCGTAGCCTTTCTTCTGAGCCCTTGGGAAGAAGATTATTATGGCTGGTCCTTAGTAATATTCGAGAGTACTAAGAGTACAGTAGCTCCTTTTCTGACTGCTCTGACTGAACAGCTTAAGGGAAGAAGGGATGTATGTGTGTTGATAGTTCACAGGCACAGTCATCACAGCAGAGAGAGAGACGTGGTAGGAGCTCATGGTAGCAGGAGTGTGCAGCTGCGGGCAGCAGTGTCCCCAGCAAGCAGGCGATGAGTGCTTGTGCTCCACTCGCTCCTCTGTCCCTTCAGTCCAGAGATGCTCTACTGCCATGAGGTGGTGCTGCTCACATCCAAGATTAATTCTCTTGCAGAATTCCCTCACACACACCTAGAGGTGCTCCTCATCTAGGTGATCCTGAGTCCCCAGCAACTCCACAATTAACTGTCACAAAAAGTATTTCATTGGTCCATAACGTGTATGAAGGACTGTGCTGTCTCTTGCACAGGCTATGAGGTTATAAAAGGCATAATTCCTACTGTTCGAACATTCAGACCCAGTTAAATTTATACTTTTTTAAAAGATTTATTTTTATTTACTGTGTAAGAGTATCTTACCTGCATGTATGCAATGTGCACCACATCCATCCCTGGCACCTGAGGAGGCCCAAAGAGGACATCTGATCTCCGGGAACTGGAATTATGGGTGATGGTGAGCCACCACAGGGACTGCTGGGAATTGAACCCTGATCCTCTGCATGAGCTGCAAGTGTTGTACACAACTAAGCCATCTGTCCAGCCCTTAACGTGTAGTTTCTTGATTCTATACAAATATAAAATTGAAATTAGAATACTCACCAGCCAGGCTTGGTGGCTCAGATCTGTAATCCCACCAGGATGGTAGAGTCAGGATGGTCAGGAGTTCAAGGCCATCCTCAACATAACAAGTTCAAAGCCAGCTTAAGCTACATGAACCCTTCTTAAACATATAAATAAATGAATGAATGAATGAATGAATGAATGAATGAATGATGCTCAGCTAACAGAGCAGATTGATACTGATTCCAGGACTTTACAGTTGCTCATTTAATGGGGATGTAAGTTTAAAACTATAGTTATATCAGTACTTATCAAAATAGGTTATGAAACATTTCAAACATTTTAATTTTAGAATACTAAAAAAATTAACATAGATAAATGAAACTATCCAAATTAAAGTGTATGTATATGTATAGTATACATGTGTTTTTATACTTAAATATATTTTTACTGTAGGATTTCTTTAAAAATAGCAGCTTGAGGCACCGGAGAGATGCCTCAGAGTTAAGAGTACATACCCTTCTTGTAGAGAATCTGAGTTCAGTCCCCAGCACCCATGTTGGGTGGCCTTCAACTACCTGTAACCAGCTTCAGAGAATTGGACTTCTCTGGCCTTCTCAGGCGATCACACTGAGGTGCGATCCATACGGTGTCCACTGAGGTGTACACCATAATTAAAAATAAAATAAGTTAAAGAAAAAAACAATTTTGGGCTGGCAAGATGGTTCAGTTAATAAAGGCCCTTGCTGCCAAGCTCCACAGCCTGAGTTCAGTCCCTGGATCCTACATGGTAGAAGAACCAACTCCTATAAGTTGCCCTCTGACCTCTACAGGTACACTGGGGCATGTGTGCCACCCCACCACACCCCACACTAAAATAAACATAAAATAATTGGTTAAAGTATGGGGCTGCCAGATGTGGTATGCACACCTTTAATCCCAGCATTCAGAGTTCTGAATTCTGAGTTCGAGGCCAGCCTGGTCTACCTAGCAAGTTCAAGCCAGCCAGGGCCACACCATATCTCAAAAAATGAAATTAAAGCTTGGAACTAGAGAGATGGCTTAGTGGTTGGTTAAGAGCACTTTCTGCTCTTCCAGAGGACCTGAGTGCAGTTCCAGCATCCATACTGGGCAGCTCTCTGTCACAGCAAGCAGCCTGTATCTCCAGCCCCAGAGGGTCCCAGTGTCTTCTTCTGACTGCCTTGGGCAAATGCATACAAATAATAGAGTCTTTAAAGAAAATTTTCAAGTAGTAACAGCTTAATTGAAGTATCCATACACTTAAAAATTAATTTATTTTAGAAATGTGCACTGCAGTATTCAGTATAGTTAGTTATGCAATTATCAGTGTCTAATTTTAGGATATATATATATATATATTAAATTTTTACTTTGTTTTATGTGTATGGGTGTTTTATCTGCATGTATATGTCTCAGATCCTCTGGAACTGGACTTAACAGATAGCTGTGAGCTGCCATATGGGTGTTAGGAATTGAACCCAGGTCCTTTGGAAGCACAGCTGGTACACTTAACCACTGAGCTAACTTTCCAGCCCTCTTAGAATATTTTCATCACCCCAGAAAGACTCCTTGTTCTCATTTGCAGTTGAATCCACATGCCCCTCCCCCCACTGTCTCTGGCAGCCACTTCTAGTTTCTGTGAATTTGTCTATTCCAGACTTGTCTGTGAACAGTTGTACAGCATAAACCTTTGTGTCTGGTACCTTTCACTTAGCAGAATGATCGTAAGCTTCATCTTTCTGGCGTTAATCAGAGCTTCATTTCCTTCATGACTGTGTGGACATTTTGCATTGTGCATATCCATTCATTTTTAGTGATACCTTTTGTTATTTCCCTGTGTTTGCTGTCGGGCACACTGTTATGAACAACATGTACTAGTTGTTGGGTGACCATATGTTCTCTCATTCTCTTGGGTAGATGCCTGTGAGAGAAATTGCTGAGTCATATTTATGTTGGGTATGTTTAAGGAAAATGGAGACATTGCCAGATGAGTGACTAGCATGTCTCATGGGATTTGGCTTGTTAGGTCTGACTTGTGGCTGACTTGCTTGTAATAGACTAAAAGGCTGATTTCAGTGGTAAGGCAGGATGACTGGTTGGAAACATCATTGCTGATCCATTTGTGGAGATTTTATATCTATAATATATATTTTCCTTTTTAAAATGGACTCACTATCACAGCCCAGACTACCCTTACACTTAATCCTCCTACCTCAGTCTACCAAGTGCTAGGATTATAGATGCCTGGCCCTGGGAAATTTTTTTAGTTGATTGTTTAATTTGTGTGAGTATGCCTGCATGATATGGGAAGGGGTACTTTCCATGGTGTGCATGTGGAGGTCCAAAGAAAACTTGGAGGTACTTCTCCCCATCTATCTTTATGTGGGTTCTAAGGTCAGATTCAGGTTGACAAGCTTTTGTATAAACTTCAACAGCCCAAAATTTCTTAGTATGTAGTTTGTCACTAAATTAGGTCAGTTCTTTTTCTGATAGATTATTTTTGCTTTTGTAGGGCTGTGAGGAAGTAGAAACTTTCTATGCTTAAAGAAATATGAAGTATTTTCTAGATAGATGAATAATAATAGATTTCTTTCCTTTTGAACTTCAATTAAGCGATGAAATTTCATATTCACTTCTTAGGGTTATTACATATAATGCCCTATGCTGGGCTCAGGAAACTTTTAGTTTTTAAAAAATTCTAATGTAAAAAAGATCAAAAAGAAGCATTCAGTGTTTATTTTCCATCAGAGAACTTCAGCAGGCAGTGGAAGTAAGAGGCACTCATCCATAGAGCCACTCAGAAGAAGCCACTGCCCTGGACTTGCTGCTTCCGTGTGGACAGCCACTGTTGTGTTCACTCTCCATTCCAGAAGGAAGAGGTCAGCTCAGTAAAATCATTGTGAATGCTAGAGTAGGTGGAACAACCAAGAACACAACTTGAGTGACAGCCGCATTTCAAGAGCGGCCTTTGACATGGGAGAAAAATTCCCCACTCATACATTGGGCCTTTCCTCATGAGACCCCAGCAGCATTTCATCGTCTGCGTAATATTACGTGTATAAAAGGTCATTAAAATAAAGGAATCAAAAGAACATCTTAACTGTCCAGCTGTTTGTACCAGCACAGCAACTCATAGGTTTGAAACCAGCCCTTTCATCAGTCATAAAGTAGAAAGGGGCTCGATGTAGAGCGCTTGCCTACCAGGCCATGACAGAAAGACTATGTTTACACAATCTTTTCTCATTAGGTAGAGCAATCAAAGCTTTGGCCCATGATTTTGCTGTTTCCACTTCCTGTCATCCTTCATTCAGCACTTGGGGAAGAAAGCCTCATGATATGGCATTCAGACCTACTGAGCTCCATCCCTTGAGGCAGCACTGTGCTGATGTCTTCCTTTTCCTGGTGAATGAATTCTCAAAGCTCTGCCCTTTCTATTTCCTCTCAGTGTTGTGAACTGAATTGTTTTCTCAGCCAGTTTTCCTAAAGTCGTCTTTTTCCCAGCAGTCCTGTAAGGGTCTCATCCATGTTCGGCCTTGACTGTTTATCTCAGCAAGTCCTAACATAAGCACATGTACCTGTTTTGTGATGGCATAGAATTTGTACCACTTGGGCTGGAATGCTTCCTTTACCCAGTGTGCTTAGCTCTTGTGCCTGGAGCACATGCTTGTCCCTAATGCTACAGAACCTGGCAGTTGTCTCCTCACTGCTGGCTACTGTTGCTACTCAGATCTGCAGTTTTCCTTGCATTCTCTTCTGTAGGCACTTGGGGTGGGAAGGAGTATTGCCGGTGGTGATAGCTTCCTGTTTCTACCTGCCTACTGTAGATTTCTGTTTTCCTTTGGAAAAAATAATTACAGAAAAGCAGATCAGACAGAATAAATAGCAGATTGGTTTCACAATGGACTGTTGATGATCTCCATCCTTTTTGACCAACAGATAATATTTGGATGACCAACAGTTAAATAAGGGGTTAAAGTGAGATGTTTAGAAAAATCTAGTCAGGTAGAAAATAATTGTAAAGAACTGTTCATAGCCAGCATTAGGGTTATTAGGGAGAGAAGTGGGCTAAGCCCCCATAGTACAAATGGGTGTATTGTGATCTTTTTGGAGAGAAATTTAGAAACACATCTCAAGAGATAAAAATACATGATGGCTCATCGATTTATTTGCTTTTTAACTTTTAACTCTACCTTAAAGAAATAGTTGTATTTAAATTATGTGCTCAGGGCTCTTCATATTTTGATAATAAGAAACAACAGAAAACCACCTCAGTCTTATCTATTATATTAGTCGTCAGATGTGTAATAAATGGACAAGGATGTGTACCTCAGTAGTAGAGCCTGTGCCCAGCTACCCAGAGTGCTGGTGTCAATTCCCAGCACCACTGAAAAGATGCCCTGAAGACTGTCAAATATGAGAATACCTTGCACGAACTCTCCTACTTTTGAAGCAGGTAATGCACATGTTGTACTGTGTGGATTACAAGTGGCTCTGCTTGTACAGTGTTGGGGTTGGAGATGGTTTTTAAACAGTTCTCTTCCTTTCTTTGTATGTTTTCAGTGTAAACATGCGTTTAAAAATAGGGTTTTCTGTTTCTTATATAACTCTTGATATAGATATACTCACTCCACAGAAATTATTGCCATGTGAGTGGTCAATGTGTGATTTTTTTGTTTTTGTTTTTTATTAGTGTAGATATGGTATGTTCACTACTTTCCTTCCACACTTGATGCATGGTGTATATATTGAGATTAAACATTATAAAACGGGTTCTGGAATGATGACTCAGTGGTTAAGAGCACTGGCTAATCTTCTAAGAATCTGGATTTGGTTCCCAGTGCCACATGGTGGCTCACAACTACCTGGAAGGTTCTAGGGACCCAGTACCTTCTTCTGTCTTCTGTAAGCACTAGGCATAGACTTGGTACACAGACATACATTCAGGCGCTCATACATACTCACAAAATAAAAATAGATGAATTCTTAAAAAATTATAAGAAAAATTCTGTACTTTGTCACACTCCATTGCAAGTAACCTTTGCTTTTGAAATATGCCATAAGATGTATTACTTGCTTTGGTGGGCTGTTTCTTTTCAGAACTGAATGTAATTGCTGACCTCTTGAAGAGCTGTTTTATGACTTGTCAGTCTGATTATACGCTGATGAAGTCAGGAAGCTGGTTCGGTTTGGTTTGTTGTGCTAGGAATTGAACCCAGGGTCTCATGCATGTAGGGAAGCCTCTGCTACTGTGCTTTCCTGTGCTACTGCGCTTTATTTGCTAGGCCAACAGGAAGTGTGTTTAATGCAACATCCAGTACAGTCTTTTAAGTGGATGTCAATAGAAATAGTTCAGGTGTCCGTTTTTTAATTTGTAGTTGGGGAAGAAGTGGATGGAAAGTGGCTCTGTTTAGTTTTGTTGCTTTATTTGGATTTTCCCTTTAGAAAATAGAAATGATTTGAGTTTTGTAATAATTGGAAATAAAGAGCTGATGCCCCATGTGTACACATGAGAAGTAGTAATATGCAATGCTGTGGGTAGCAGCCATTTGAGGCAGCCTGGGCCCTTCAGCACTGGTGAACGTGGGGAAAACACTGCACCCCTCCTCCCTTCAGGTAATGGTGAAGTGTGGGTAGTTGGAGATGAACTTTGAGGAGGCAGTTTCTCCTAGGGCCATCCTTCACCAGGCCTGGCATAAGGCAGGTGCCTCGGGGAATACCTGTTGCCAGAGGCCACCAAGATCCTGTTACAGACTTTCATTCCTATTAAGCCCAAAGAACCCCTAGAAAATGAGTCATTTCTCTGATGTTGGGAGAGTTGTAGAGTCATTTTTGGAGCCTGAACCCAACTTGGCTCTATAACATAACCACTGTCTCATAGTGTTTCCCACCCGCTGCTGGTAGGAAACCCCAACAGACCTCTGAGAGAAAATCCTAGATCACTGCTTAGGTTCCTGTCAGCTTCCTTGCCCAAGAAACTTTGAGGGGGTCTTTGGAAAAGAACCCAGTGTTTAAAAAGTCAGCATGTAGATTTGTTATGGTCTGTGAATGACTTAGTATTGTACAATCAACCCATTGTCTGCAACATAAAGCTTTCTGTTTTACTGCCTGTTAGATTTTTTTTTATTTCTACTGTTAAATATTAAGCTTCCTCTTTATTCTTGTATTTCATTTTTTGTCACATTGTACTTTATTTTTGATTTAAAAATAACATAACTAGCTGTGTTCTACTTGTTGTATTTTTAGATATCTTCCATTTTATACCATATATCAGCACTCCATTTGTTTTTATAGTAGAATTATTCCAATATATGTCACATTTTGTCTTTACATGAGTTGGTGGGCATTTGGGTTGTTTTGTTTTGTTTTTTGGCTATTATGACTAATGCGGTTCTGGGTGTGTGTCTGTGTCTGTTGATACAGTTGCAAAACTGACTTATAAAGTAGCTGCAGCACTTTGCTCACCCACTAACAATACATGGCAGCTCCTGTTTCTCCCCATTCAGGCCAATCCTTACTTTGTTTTTAATTTTAGCCATCTCAATGAACATGAAGTAGTAACTCATTGTGGTTTGATTTGCATTCCCCTGGAGGTTAATGTTAGTAAGCATGTTTTCATGTGTTTATTGGCCATTAATATATCTTTTAGTTCTTTTTTGCTCATGTTCAATTGAATTACTTGTCCTCTTGTTACTGTATTTTAGGAATTCTTTATTCTACTTATAGTCCTTTCTCAGATTATGGTTTATAATATTTTCTACTTTGTGGGTTGTCTGCATTCTTTTTAAAAGATACTGTTTTATTATATGTATGTGCATGAGCCTGAGTGAGTATATGTGTACCATGTGGCATGCCCATACAGGCCAGAAGAGTGTGTCTGGTGCCCTGGAACTGGATTTAACATGTGGTTGAGTCACTGTGTGGGTGCTAGGAATCAAACCTGGGTCTTCTGGAAGCTGCCAGTGCTCTTAATCAAGTAATGGCTGAACCATCTTTCCAGCCCACAGTTTTTTGTTTCTTGGGTTTTTGTTTTGTTTTAATTTTTATTTATGGTTGTGTGAGTGTATGCCACATTGCAGGTGCCTGTGAAGTTCAGGATTCCCTGGAACTGGAATTATAGGCAGTGAACCTCCTGACTAGGGTTCTAGGAATTGAACTTAGGTCCTCTAGAAGAGCAACAAGTGCTCTTAACCACTGGGGCATATTTCCAGTCCCTCAGTTAGGTTTGTTTTCTGAAGTTTAACTTATTTTATTAAATATATATCGTTATATTTTATATATGTATAT
>CABHPH010039693.1:0-13708 GCA_902168325.1 Peromyscus nudipes | reverse complement strand
TGGAACTTTTGAAGCTCTGCTGCTAAATAGGTTGAATAGTGTTTGCTAGGCCTGTCTGTTACGCCCTTGTCCATCACTCTACCATTGCCCTCCCCAAACTCTACTCTGGTCACAGATGCCCCCATAGATGACCACTAGTTGGTCAGCTCACGCTTGGATCTAATACAAGAGAAGAGCCTCCATGCACATCTGTCATTTTGGACTCAGTATTGTGGCATAGAGATCACTGATCTTCCGTCATTGGGAACTTGGGTTTCTGGGACTCTGATACCATACCCCACAAACCCCACCCAGTACCCTTGTGTTCCGGCCATGGGCTGTAACTGGTGGCTCTCTGAGTCATTAGCTCTGGGTCCTGCTGTGGTTACTTCATGATTCTCACACAAGCACTCAGAAGACGTCACCAGGCAGAGGCAGTAGGGGTGGGAGCTTTCATAGAAAGCCTTCTGTGATGGAGCATCATAAAAAGAGAGGGGCCACAAGGTCGCCGAGCTCACTCCACCCACTTCAATTCCTAGAGGTTAAAAGAGAGCAAGGGCAAAGCCCCAGGTGCTGGGACCTACTCGGCCTTCCAGAGAAGATGAAGCTTCTCCTGCTTCTGCTGGCCTTCTCTCTGCCCCCTAGGACAAAGGCAGGTGAGTGAGCAACACCTGCCTTAGAGGCCTAACCCTCCAGTCACCAGCAGTGGGAGGGCAGAGGCCTTTCTCAGGAAGAGCCATTGAGTGTCAGCCCCTTTGTGAGCCATACCTTGTTATCTGGAAAGTGGGTTTTCTTAGAAGTCCAGAGTAAAGGGTAGGAAACCTGCAAAGCAGAGAACATTATGTTCCTCTGGAGCAGGCAGAATGGGCCTGGCTTCTGCATCTATGATGATACAGTCAACCCCCTCACCAAGGACTCATCCAAGAAACCTGGATTCCAGAATAGGTGGAAACGCTGTCCTCAGAATAAGTGCTTTTGCTGATCCTAAGCCACTAGGTCTTTTCTTCCAACTCTGTTTCCCAGGCTACCATGGTTCCAGTGTTCAAGGATGAACCACTGGGCAAGCCCTAATTTCTCTGCTTTCTAGAATGCCAGCAGCTGCATCTAGGAATGAATGAGGAGTCACTCAGGAAGCCAGTGACCTTTACTGAGCACCTAGTGTATGTCAGGCCTGCAGAAATCAGATGCCACAAAGTGTAAACTGAAGGCTTGCCCCTAGAAAGCAGCACTGTCCCAGGCATCAGTGGGCTAATTGGGGGTGGGACACAGTTAGAAAGTCTCTTGGAACAGAAGTCAGGGGAAAGACATGATGTCCTTAGCATTTCCTTACCCAGAGACTTATGCATGCCTCCAACTACATGGAAGAAAGATTGCTAGACCAACACCTACTTTTCTCTCCTTTTTGAGAGGAAGATCTTAGGGATCTCCCCCAGCCTGCTCCTGACTCCTGGCCTCCCGGGCTCCCAAATGCCTAGCAACTCTGGAGACATTACACAAAGCCTCTCCATTGGACTAGCAGGTACATACAAAAAGGTTGGCTTTTTTCTTCAGGGGAGATCATCGGGGGACATGAGGCCAAGCCCCACTCTCGACCCTACATGGCTTATCTTAAGATCAAGGATGAATATAATACTCGGAGGTGTGGTGGCTGCCTCATACAAGAGGATTTTGTGTTGACTGCTGCTCACTGTAACGGGAGGTGAGGAGCCAGAAACAGTCCATACCCTCCTGGGAACATTCCATGTAGACCCTGCCTTCTTCCTAAGGAGCTTGGGATGAGAGTGGGCCCAGCAAGTCTCAACAGGGAGAACCAGGCTGGCACCAGAGTAATGGCTAAGGAATCAAGCACATTTAGACCAGAGTTACCATTGCAACACAAACCAAACAATACAATGTGCTTTCCTAGCAAAAGGACGCTGGGCAGTGTGGTGCAGGTACTGGGGCTCCAAAGTTCTATCGTTTTTATGGCTAAGAAGCAGAAGGCACAGTCACTCTTGTCCCTTCAGTTTTCCTCAGCTAGGGTTCCACCATGGCCAGCACACCCTGCCCTTCACACCTCCTGGGCTGGATCTTCTCTGATTCCACATCTCTTGTCTACACTCTGCTCTCTGCACAGCAAAATAAATGTCATCTTGGGGGCCCACAACATCGAAGAACAGGAGGAGACCCAGCAGATCATCCCTGTGGCAAGAATCATCCCACATCCTGAGTATAATCATCAGAAAATCCTCAATGACATCATGCTCTTGAAGGTGAGACCTGCTACTCTCATCATGGTCCAGGGATTACCCCTCCCATTCTCATCCCATTCCTTTCCTCCCTGCCATCCTGGCTTTCCAGGTGTCCCAGGCCAGCAGGTTCCTGACTGAGCTGGTCTCTCCTGCCTCTTCCCCAACAGCTGGAGAAGAAGGCCAAGAGGACTAAAGCTGTGAGGCCCCTCAACCTGCCCAGCCCCAAGGTCTATGTGAACCCAGGGGATGTGTGCTCTGTGGCTGGTTGGGGAATGATAGCCCCAGGGGGCAAATTCTCAAACACACTACAAGAGGTGGAGCTGGAGATACAGAAGGATCAGGAGTGTGAGTCCCACTTAAAAGATTATTACAACAAAACCAATGAGATTTGTGCAGGGGATCCAAAGATCAAGAGAGCTTCCTATTCGGTAAGTTGGATTTTTATCCTCCATGGGAGGGGAAAAGCTTTCTGGGACCCAGAGTTCAAACATCAAGGGACTCCTTTGCCCACTGGCTGTGACCTTTCTTCCTGGGAGAAGCAGTAACCAGTAACTAACTAGGCATCCTCAAGCTCACAAGGAGCCTCTGTGAAGGCAGCTGGTATAAAAGCAGGGTTTGCACAGTCCTCTTCACATCCAGGCCCAGGCTTTAGAAAGCTGTGTCCCTGCCTGTGTCATTAACACAAGCAGGTGTCTCCACAGATCAGACACCCACTTTTGTCAGTGTTCTGGTCCTCCATGCTCACATCAGGCCCACTCACCTGTCTCCATGTTCTTAAACAATGGCCTGGAGATGAGGGTCCCACCCACCTTCATAGAGAGTGGATCACAGACCTGGAGAGAGGACTGATACTGGGCTCAGGAGGGAGGTGAAGCAGTAACCCTGTCCACAGTCAGATCAGGAAGCCCAGAGACACCCAGGCCTGCTCTCTGATCTCCCACAAGCAGAGCACAAAATTCGTGCATCTCTGAGAGGAGCCTTGAAAAGAGAGGGATATTGGGACTAGAATGAACAACAGCTCAGACCCTTGTGGCCCCTCTCCATTCACAGGGGGATTCTGGAGGGCCCCTCGTGTGTAAAAAAGCAGCTGCAGGCATTGTATCCTTTGGACGTAAAAATGGTTCAGCGCCCAGAGCCTTCACCAGAGTGTCAAGTTTCCTATCCTGGATAAAGAAAACGATGAAACGCAGCTAACTAACGAGCAAACCAGACCCCTCTCTGACTCAGCATCTCCCTACAGCTTAGTCCAAGGTTGTTTGGGGACAGAAGCCACAATTCAATAAAGTTCTCTTTGCTTAATCGGAAGTCTGGTTTCATATCACAGGGACCAATTCTGTCTTGGCAGGCCAATGGCACACTTCTGCTCTCTGCTCACCCCAACAACATACACCCCAACCCCAAAGCTCAGGCAAGGCCATTGCCAGCTCATTTTTACTTGTCCCACTCTGCAGTGCCTGCCCTTCTGACAGGATAAAGCTGAGCTTGGGGCTCTCCTGTCCTGGGGATCAGGGTGAACTTCTTTTCTCCTCTGTGTCATATGGAAGAAAGGAGAGGGAAAGCACCACTGGTCCTGGAGATATGTGAGACAGAGCCCAGGTCACTGTAGATGGTCCTCCCTGGGCAGAGTATCTCTGTCCCACAGCTTCACCATTAAGGAGACAGCAATTTCAGTAAGGGCTGTTCCACATCTGGAATTAGTTTCCCTATCCTCTTCTGGAACCAGGGCCGACCTTCGTCCACCCTCCTAGCTCTATGCCCTTCTCCATCATGACTGCTCAGATGAGTCTAACAACTTCTGTGCTTTACGACCATGCAGATTTGAGCAAATTCCTACCTCTTATAACCTTCTATAACCAAAGCCATGTATGGTTCCTCCCATTAGGGCCTCAGCCCTGTGGTTCCAGCCCACCTTAGGCCCTGGCAGAGAGGTACCTCTCAAAGGTCCAGGACAGCAATTGCATCACACAGGGACCATGGAAGCCAGGGACCTCAGTGTCTCTCTCTAGAAACCTGTACCCCCCTCCCACATGCTCAGGCCTAGGGAAGCTCTTCCCAGTCAGCTCAGTTCCTCTGGTGTGCTCAGCATCCATAGCAGCAGGGTCTCTCAGCAGCAGGAGCCTCTCTGAGCATGTCCATCTCAGTCAGTGCTGGACTCTAGGATAGGAGGCCATGACGGCCACATGGCCTATGTCAGTCTTTGACATCCACAAGGACAAAAGAACTAGAAATCTCTACTTTTCATCAGTGTGCACTGAAATGTATCAGGTTTGAAAATGACAATAGTGTATTAGCTTTTAGTGGGAATCTATTCATTAAAGTATTATTTTTACGTAGGGGAGAGGGTGGTAGATAGAGAATAACACAACCAAGACAGCTTTGCTGTATTTATTTTAAAGGTAACAATTACAGAATCATTATGCACATTTAAATCATAAGAGATTCACATATTTAGAAGCATAATTTAGAAACAGAATTAAACACAAATCAAGGAAAATGGAAAAGACAGAAAAATGGTGTTAAGAAATACCTCTAATATTTACACCTTTGCAGTTACTGCTTCATCCATTGTTCCTAAGCCTACCCGGGCTTCTCAGTGTTAGGAATTTCCTGACCCAAGACTGTAGCCAGACTGTGTTGCTTTTTGTTAAATAGAAGTCTCCCTGTGTTGGACTAACATTGCTTAAAAAAAATCCAAGTTGTTAGGTATGGTCACTCATGTCTTTAATCCAGCATAGGGAGGCAGAGTTAGGCAGATCTCTGAATCCAAGGCCAGCCAAGTCTGTAGAGAGAGACTCTGTCTCTAAACAAACACTAAAGAAATGCTTCATTTAACTCAAATAAACCTGAAACTCCAAGCAGCCTTGGCTTCAGGGTTTTATCCTGTCAGACCCTTAACAGATAACAAGACCGGTGGCTACAGCTTAATCCCTCCCTGACCAGAATAAACAGAGCATCACATTCTTCTGGGAAATGAAGTAAAATCTCCATTTAGGTCAAGTATTATTCAAAGAAACACCTTTATAAAGGAAGAGATGTAGGTGACACACAGTTTCTGATAGGGAACTAGAAGACAAACCCCACCTGGAGACATATAAGGACTTACCTATTGGAATCAACAAAAACAAGAAGAGTGCAGAATCAACCATAAATGTATGTTAGAAATCATACGGTCACATATGTATTCAGTGTAGGTGTTACATTTACATTGAGGAGATAGTTCTATGGCTTTCAATAACTGAAAATCATTATTGTGTATATTTTAGAGATGAAATGGAAATAAATTTCTATCAAAAGTTCATAACTGACATGACAACCACCATCATCCATGCTAGGACAGAGCGTGAACTGAGCCTAGAATTCCCTGGCCACCAAGGCACAAGTTACCTCAATATCATCTAATCTCCAGTCAGTAACTTGGTGGCGTCCCACACAAAAGCTGAGCCCGTGCTCAGACCTCCTGGAGAGAGAAACACCTGGACTCCTCCCACAGCTGCGTGGTGAAGGTGTTCAAAGCCACCTTGCTTTGCTCCCTTGAGCACACATTGGAGTGGATTCAGAGGCAGGTAAATGCCTTAAACACACACTGCTTCAGATTTCTCTGCTCTATGGAAGTATCTCTCAGCCCTGCCCATTTCAAAAGAGCTTACTCTGCTCCTCTAAAATCTCTGTACTGATTTTCTGCGCCTGGGAAAGGAAATGCTTCTACTCACCAAGACTCAACTTCTCTGCTTCTCCAGGTCATTGCAGTCCAGCAAACCAGGGAGAGCTGTAAGACACCCCTGAAAGATACAGATCAGACACAAGAACACAAGGGCCTCTGGTTTGTGGTGGGGACACATGCTGGTATACTCCATTGTCCTGTCCAACTTCCTAAGTCTCCCAGCACCACTTTACACGGACTTAGAGAATACACAGTTTCTGTTCTCTATTTGTGTCCCATTCCACCTTTCTTTCCATGGTGGTTTTTAGTGAGGATGTTCCCTAGGCTGCTGTATTTGAATATCTGGTCCCCAGTAGGTGATGATATTGGGGATGTGAGGAAATATGGTCTTAGTGGAGGAACTCCATTGCTGGGGTAGGCATTGAGGATTCAAATACTCACACCATTCACAATTCTCTCTCTGTGTCTGTCTCTCTGTCTCTCTGTCTCTCTCTCTGCTATGTCCTGGTGTGTGTGTGTGTGTGTGTGTAATTACAGGAAATGATACCAGCCCTGAGCTCTCTGCTCCTGCGGCCATGCTTTCCACTTGATGCTACACCTAGAACCACATTCCCTAGTCTTTCTCCTAGAAGTTGCCTTGGTCATGGTATTTTAGCACAGTAGTAGAAAAGTAACTGATACACAGGTTTTTAAGCAACATATATATTTTACCTTGACAGAAATGAAGCAATGGATTCATTTCTCATATTTCTCAGGAGAAATTGGCTTGAAGCATTGTTGGAGAGCCTATAAAGCACACAGCCACAACTAAATGACATCTATTTGCAGAATCTGGATGATACTCTACATGATGTAGCTTATCCTTTAAGCCAGAAATGACATTTTCCCCTACAGCTACAATACATGGTTTTCAATCAAATGGTGCGCAGACAACCCAACCTCCTTGAAATGATTACAGTCAAGCCTTCTTGCTTCTGACCAAGAGATGGTGAGGTTCGCCCATAATTTCAGCACTCTATGCACTGGGATAGGAAGATGGAGCTTTCAAACTCAGACTCAGCTTCAGAGCAAGATCTTGTCCATAAAATGAGCTTCTTTACATATAATCTTGAGTTTTAATCACCTAGAAGTCTTAATTACTGAGAATTAATTAGTTAAGACTAATTAATTAATAGTAAAGACTAGGTCATTAATTCTGATTTCCAGAGGAAAAGGGATTCACTGATTGTCTCTCAAAGTTTAATTACTCTTAATTAAATCTATGATAGGCCTCTGTAGCACGATAAAGGAAAGACCACTAAGACACCGTAACAGTCAAGTTTATGGTCACTGTAGCAGACAGAGAACCCTTGCAGCTTAAACACTTGAGGTCAGAGTCCCATGAAGAGCTCTCCAGAGGTCCTTTAAGTCCCCTCCTCATTTGATGCCCCAGCTCATTTAGCCAAGGAGAGTGACATCCTGGGCTCACTGCAGTTTGACACCAGGAAACCGTGTTGTGACAACCCAGCTGAGACCTTCCTATTGTAGTTTGCTCTCTCTACAGGAGAGGCAGAAAGTTTGCATTGGACCCAGATGTGTCCTGCTTCCCCGCAGTGTCCTTAGAATGTTGTTTACTGCAAGCCATCATGAATAGCTACCTCCAGAATTTCATACAATTTCACCCAAGTAGCCGATATGTTCCCTAGAGAAGGGAAGAAGTGAAGAAATAGAATTCCTTTTGTCTCTCTGTGCTTACCTCCACCCCCACAATATCAAAATTTGCATGTTCAGAAAGCTAATTTCCTTATCAAATGACAGCTTTAAATTTTTACATTAATCATATATTTTCAGGCTTCTAAGTGGCGTTGTATGTATATAATGTAGATTGATTAAATCAAAACAGCTGATATATCTATCAACTTAAAGACTTTACATTTTTATAGTGAGAATATAAATTTGACAGAAGTTCTGAAATGCACAATGCATTATTAACATATTGTGCAGTAGATCTCAAAAAGTTCTTCATCCCCCTAATTGAAATTCTGTATTCTTTGATCAACAGCTCCCCATTGCAGTCTGTCCAGCCTCCATTAACCATTAACCTTGCCTCTACTTGTATAAGTTCTGTTATTTTAGATTTTAAACACAATGAATCAAGCACTATTTTCTACTGTCCCTAGCTTATTTGGCCTAGGATCATGTCTCAGTTTCACCTGTATCAATGCACATGATAGAATTTCATCATCTTCTGAATGTTTGAGTAATGAGCTGGAGAGATTTAGGCTCAGTGGCTTGGAGCACTTGTTGCTCTATCAGAGGACTCAGGTTCAATTCCCAGCATTCACATGATGTCTCACAACCCTCCTAACTCCAGGTCCAGGGCATCCATTGGCATATTCTGACCTCCATGGACAACACACACATACACACACACACACACACAGAGAGAGAGAGAGAGAGAGAGAGAGAGAGAGAGAGAAACAGAGAGAGAGAAACAGAGAGAGAGAAACAGAGAGAGAGACATAAACACACAGTGAACATACCAATATCTCTACTTATAAAATTAAATAAATTTTTAATATTCAATTTCTAGATAGTACTATATCTTATATATGTGTCACATTGTCTCTATTCTCCCATTCATTGATGTACACTGGTTAATTGGTTGTAATTGTTATTGGTATTTGTAAGTGGTTAGCTGTTGGGAACGCTGCCATAGTGAATATGTGAGTGCAGATACTCTAACAACATATTGATTCCAAACTCATTGGCTATACTGAGAAGTGGGATTACTAGATCATTGCCTTAGGTAGGGTTTCAATTGCTATGAAGACACACCATGACCACAGCAACTTTTATTTAAAAAAGACATTTAATTTGAGTGGCTCACAGTTTCAGAGGTTTAGTCCATTATCGTCATGGTGGGAAACATGGTGGCATGCAGGCAGGCATGGAGCTGGAGAAGGAGCTAAGAGTTCTATATCCTGATCTTCAGGAAACAGGAAGTGAACTGTGACACTGGGTGTAGCTTGTGCATAGAAGACCTCAAAGCCCACCTCCACAGTGACACACTTCCTGCAACAAGGCCACACCTACCTCAACAAGGCCACACCTACCTCAACAAGGCCACATCTCCAAAGGGTGACACTAGCTTCAGGGGCCATTTTCTTTCCAACCACCACAGTCATGCAAAAGGTTGGTTTTGTCAGAGCCTTCCATTCAGTTTTCCATAATGACAATACTCATTTAAATTTTCATCAACAGTGTGCAAAGGTTTTCTCCATATTCCCATATGGCTTTCTGGAAATATTTAGTTTGTACTTATTGTTGGAGTTTCAACTAAGGTTTTGTAAGGATATAATGAATTTCTGACATAGCATAGGAACATCTGATGCTGACATTTCTCAAGAAGGCATTTGGAATGCCAACAAATGTGAGAAGGAACACAGGGGTGCCTGTGGCCTTCCTCGATTTCTAGGGAATAGTTTTGGTATAAAGTGCTTCTTTTCCTCAGGGGTTTTTCTGAGACTAATAACATTATGCTTTATCCAACCTTGAACACACTGGTCTGTGAGGCACACCTCTCTGCTGACCTGTAATCTCCTAACCCTATTATCAAAGGAGCTGAAACTATAACAATGAACCTTGAAAATTGCATTCACCTTCTCACCTGCCTTGAGTCTCCAGGTTTCCATTCCAGTTCTTCTGGCATTCATCAGGAGAGGACACTGGGCCAAGTGCTCACACTTATGACTAGTGTAATCGCTGTCCATTTCACCAACGCTAGGCAGCAACAACAGTCAGCATTTCTTCAGGAGACTAGGAAAGCCCCCACTTCAGCTGAGAAGTACTAAACGACCTCATTGAATGAGCATGACACATTTCAGGGGCTGGGGAGATCCTCAGAGGTTAAGGGCACTGGCTACTATTCCAGAAGTGCTAGGTTCAATTTCCAGCATTCACATGGTGACTCACGACCATCTAAAACTGGAAACCTATGGGATCTGATGCCGTCTTCTGGTGTGCAGACATTCATGCAAACAAAACACCCACATACAGAAAGTGGATAAATGTTTAACATTTTACATTCCAAAATGTCCATCCATTTACCTGCAAGGTTTTCAACCTTATTTATTTAAGGGCTGAGTAGTGTGTGTTTGTGTTTGTGTGTGTGGGGTGTGTGTGTGATATTTTCTTTTTTTTTAAGATTTATTTATTTATTATGTATACAGTGTTCTGTTTGTATGTATGTCTGCCCACCAGAAGAGGGCACTAGATCTCATTATAGATGGTTGTGAGCCACCATGTGGTTGCTGGGAATTGAACTCGGGACCTCTGGAAGAGCAATCAGTGCTCTTAACCTCTGAGCCATCTCTCCAGCCCGTGTGTGATATTTTCATTATCCACTCATATGCCATTGGACAACTAGTTTGATTCCAATTATTTGCTATAGTGAATAAAGTATCATTAAATATGGGGTGCAAATACCTCCATGGTAGGGTATTAGCATTGTGTGAGTGTATTCCTATGAATAAAATAGCTGGGTCCTTTGGTAGTCCTATTTTTAACATTTTGGCAAACCTCCAAATCGACTTCCACATTGGCTGTATTCATCTGTACTCCACCAACAGTGAAGAAGCGTCCCCTATGTCCACATCCTCTCTCATTTGTGGTCATTGTTGATGACAGTCATTCTGAGTGGAGTGAGGTGGTGTCTCAAATAGTATCAACTTGCACTTCTCTAATGGCTAGAGATATTGGACACATGAAAAATAGTTATTGGCTCTTTGTTTCTTTGTCTCTTTCTTCCTTTCATTCTTTCTTTCTTAATTGTCTATTCCATTCACTTGCCCATTTATGGATTGGCAGTTTAATTTCCTTGGTGTTTAATTTCTGAAATCCTTTGCATATTTTAGATAATAGCCTGTGATGGCCATTCTTGATTGCCCATTTGACTGCATTTGGAAGGAACTAAAACCCAAGCAGCTGGGCACAACTATGAGGGATTTCTTAGTTAGATGATTTGAGGTGGGAGATCCATCCCAAATCTGGGCCTCACCTTCTGGTGGCAGTCCACATAAAAGGACATGGAAGAAGGAAGGTTTTGCTTCTTACCTGCTTGCCATCTCTTTTTCTGACATCTACATCCATCTGGTTACTGAGGCACTCCTTCCTTGGTATTAAGACCTACTTCTTCAGGATTCCATCACAGACAGGTGCAGCAGCTCTCCAGGAATTCTCTGGAAATCCAGCACTTGTTGGGATTGCTGAGACATCCAGTCTTGTGGACGGAACAAAGGCATCCTTGATCTTCCTGTCAGGGGACAGCCATTATTGTTTCCTTTGCTATACAGAAACTTTATTTTCATGGAGTTCACCTATTGATACTTGGGGCTAGTTCCTCTGCCTTTGGTGCTCTGTTTTAAAAGTTCTAGACTTTCCCACTATCTTGAAGTGTTTCTCTGGTGTATTCTTCTTAAAGTTTTTGTTTCTGGTTTTAAACTAAGGCTTTAGATTCACTTTAAAATGATTTTTTGTAGAAAGCGGAGGATGAGAATCTAAGTTTATTCCTCTACAGGTGGATATTCAGTTTTGCCAGCACGACCTTTGAATCTTTTTTCAAAGATTTTTTTTTGTCCCTTGTCAGAAACTGTGAGCATTGCTTTGCCACTTTATGCCAGCACCTCTGTTCTACCCATTGGTCTTCCTGTCTGTTGTTGCACCAGGACCAGACTGTCTCTACCACCATGGCTCCATAGTATAATTTAAGGTTGGGTATTGGCACAGCTCTAGCAGTGTTTTTATTCCTTAAAACGGCTTTGGTATTTGGGGTCTTTTGTGGTTCCATAGGAATTTCTTTGTTACCTTTTCTAAGCCTGATAAATACGACATGGGAATTTTGATATGTATTGCATTAATTTTACATGTTAATTCTGGTAGTAGAGATTTTTTTAATGATTTTGGTTCTGCCTTGCAGAAACATGGAATAGTTTTCCATCATCTAGTATATTCTGTGATTTCCTTTGTAATATCTTGAAACTTCAGAGAGAAAGAAACCCTGTGTTCTCCCTCATGTATAGTATATAGTCAATAATATAGCATAAATGTTAACAAATGCACACGTGTGTACAGTATATTGTGAAGAAAGAGAACAAGAGAGGCGAAATTTAAGGGACTGAGGAAGCATGAGCACAGGTGATTAAAGTGAGTTATGAAAGTATATTAAACAATTTTTTGAGTTCTAATTCTGTCTTGGATTTTTTTGTCTTGGTTGTGGATAGATAAGCACATAAAATGCTTATCTATTAGCATTTTATCTTTATCTATTATCTTTTCTATTAAAAGTGAAAAATTGAATGTGAGGCTTCACAACTTCCATTCTGAATGCCAATTCTAACTGTAAAGAAGTTCACTAAGTAGTATCAACTTTGGGTCTGGTTTATTTTGGTGTGTGGTTTTATTTACAAGGTTTTCTTAATGATAAAGTTCATGGGTGGGGAAGTGGGTGGATCGGGGAGGAAATTGGGGGAGAAAACTATGATCAGAATATATTATATGAAAAACATTTTATTTTCAATTAAATTTTTCAAGAACAGATAAGATGAAAATGAAAGAAGCCACTCAAGTTTTATACTAGTTCAGGGTGACCAGCTGGTGGCCTGTGCACTGCATGTGGCCCAAAATTGCTATACATGCAGCCCAACATAAAATCATAAGCTCAGTGTGATAGATTCACAACACACCCCCAAGTTGGGCATGTTTGCACATGCCCGGCGGACCTAGACACTTCCGCCTAGCCAGTTCCAGGTCAAAACAGCTATTTCCAGCCCAAGGTGTCTCGAGTGACCAGGACCCCGTGGCTTTGCATGGTTGTGTAAGAGCTTCCAACGCATGTGTGGAGTAGCCACATCGACCTGTGTATGCATGCTCCACCCAGCCTTTATAAGCCGACGCCATATTCCCAGCTTCTTTCTCCTTCATCCTCTTCTCCACACACGTGTCTCTCTGCAGGACTGAGCACTTGTCTGTCTCTTTTATCTTAATAAAACGTGGATTCTGTCGTGTTTCGTGACATTTCCTCACAGAGTAAGAGCGCCGCTAAATAACTAACACAGTGAAAACATTAGGAGATTTTGGTGTATGTGATTGTTTAGTAATTATATCGTGTGACTCTTGAGCATGAAGTTTGTAGATGACAACACTTTCCATTATCATTAAAGGAATAAATGTGAACTCTATTGATAAACATGCATGACCTCAGTTTGATGGCAGTGTGAGGTTTCCAGTGTCTAATGTTCCAACTTCAGACCATCCATGTGGCACCATCAGATCTGTCTGAGCTCCGGGTGTCTTATTAATGAAATGCAGAGATTATCAATGTTGTTTTAAACTTCCATTGCAGACAATGGGTGTCTAATGGCATTTGGAAAATAGGGAAGCATTCCTTTTTGATCATTAAGAGCACACAGCTCAGCCGTGACTCACACCAAGCCACCATGCTTTACTGTCAGCTGTCACATCACACTGCTGTCACATCAGCAGCTGAGATGTTGAAATACTCAATCCTTGTTTTCTATTTTCTTGTCAGTTTTCACACAAAATAAATATAGTTCCTTATCTGTTATTATTTTTAATCACAGCAAGGCTTTTATACCATCATAGAAGAAAACAGAATTCAAAAAAGAGAGAAGAAGCTGATGGTGGTGGCACACACCTTTAATCTCAGCACTGGGGAGCAGAAGCCAGGAGGATCTCCATGAGTTCAAGGCCAGCCTGGTCTACAGAGCAAATTTCAGGACAGCCAGGACCACACAGAGAAACACTGTCTGGAAAAAAAAAAAAAAAAAAAAAAAAAAAA
>CABHPH010039684.1:0-14324 GCA_902168325.1 Peromyscus nudipes | reverse complement strand
ACACACACACACACACACACACACAAGCATATGTAATACTAGATGTTCTTAATAGAACACAGATAGACAGAAAGGTATGTAGGTATATAGGTAGGTAAATAGATATAGATAGATTGGATACATGTAATGATGATGATTAAATAAGAGAATGTGAATGTGGAAGGGTCTATGGGCTGCGTGAGAGCAGTTGGCGAGATGAGAGGAGGATGGAAATGACATAAATGCTGTAACCACATACGAAATTACCTCCAAAATGATCAAACTCAAATGCTGAATGACGATTTTTTGCATAACATTTTTAAAAGTCAGTAAAGAAAATCTGTATGAAGAAATCATTTCTACATATTTTACATCTTAAAACTAATCTTTCAAGCACAAAGTAATCAAGATAAATTGTTAGCAGCTAGCAGCGTCTTTTCTACTGTTTTGTTGGGGAGTACAGTCTATTGGTAAATGTGTACAAGGTATAAAAAACAGGGCAGTGTGACCTGATGCTTTATTGAACTTTAAATTTTGTGATCCTTTACATTTGCTTATTTCTAGTTTTCTTAGTTATCACCAAATTACATTGTTCTCTTTCTCTCTATCTCTGTCTGTCTGTCTCTTTGTCTCTCTGTGTCTCTGTCTCTCTCCTCTTTCCTCATTCCCTCCATTAATTTACTGTTATTATTTACATGTTCATTCCACAATGAGAAAAAAATACTTCTATTAAATATAGAAAAGATCACTGAATCCTGTTTTTTTTAAACCGCAGAATAAGATATTCTGAGCCTTTTTTCTCACAGTGGGAAGATAGATTTTAAGATTATGAATTTAAGAGGAAGGACAGTGATGTCAGCAATATGGCCTCCTTGGTAGGTCCTGATGTCTCTTCCATGGCTGCACTGATTTATCAGCAAAATTCTTTCTGAACATTTCTAAAATCAGGTAAGAGGTAGCAGTATTTCCAACAAGGCAATAGCCAAGAACTTCTTCTATGAGATAATGGAAGAATCACCATTTCATTTTAACACAGTTCTCCTACTCCCAAGCCACACATTTCGTGACTGAATAGAAATGGACAACTGGTCACTTCTTCTTGGGAAGGAAAAAGAAATCTAGAACACCATCAGTATTCTAAATCCTGGTGTGAGGTAGCAAAGGGACTGGCAAGGGATGCTGTACTGGTTGGTGTTTTTCTATCAACTTAACACAAGCTAGAGTTACCTAAGCAGAGGGAGTATCAGCTGAGAAAATTCTTCCATCAAATTGGCCTGTAGGCTAGACTATAGAGTATTTTATTGGTTTCTGGTTGATGTGGCTGGATCTAGTCCACTGCAGCTTGTGCCATGCTGGGCAGGTGGTTCTGAGCTGTATAAGGAAAACAATTTAACATGGCACTTGAAGCAAGCTTCTTGGTGAATACTAAACTGTAAGCTGAAATAAACCCTTTCCTTCCCAAGTTTCTTTTGTTCATGATGTTTTACCACAACCAAAGAAAAACAACTTGGACAGTTACTGACAAGAAGCTGGTATAGTATGGTCATCTGATTCCAAGGTAGACAGAGCAACATGTGCAGGAGCTTAGAACATCACAACAGAACACATAACCACACACACAAAAATAAACAGTATACTAAGTAAAATTAGATGCAAGTACCATGATCACAGCTTCTCTCATGGAAGGAAAGAGTAGAAGGTATGTATAATACTCAGCTTCTGGAAAGCATGTCTGGGGTACTAGGTTATATCCTGTCTGTCTGGGATGGATAAAAGTGTTTGTGTGCCCTGAGGTCCTTGAAAGGAAGCCTGAGTAACTTGTGGCAGGGTCAGAGAACCCACAATGGATACCAGATGGATAAAAATGTTTACACTTCTGAGTAAGAACATGATAACCTTTGCAATTAAAAATTTACATGAACAAGGCTAAAGAAAACATCTCTCATCAGAAAAGATCTGACTGGCTTCCCATGATCTCCTCCTGGGCTGATGGGTGAAGGTATCTTTGTGGGTGAAGTCAGTCTGAATTAACTGGTAAAAGAGACTGTTTCTTTTCAAATCCATGGCTCACAGCTAAAGTTATGGCATGTAGAGAAAAAAAATGAACATGTCCCAAGGAAGTAAACAAAACAATATTAGGAAACAGTCTTCAAATAAACTCACGTACATGAGTTAACCTTATAAATAATTCAGTAGTATCATCAAAATTGTACTCATCAAGCCCAGAAATAAGTGATACATAACAAAACAAGAGTTGGAGACAAAGAAAACTTTAAGAGAACAAAGTAGAAATTTTGAAGCTGAAGAATATACTCCATGAACTGAAAAGTTCTGTATGGATGTTCAACTGAAGATTTGATTGAGTAGGGAAAAAAACAGGCAAAATCAATGAAAGATTACTGGAAGTTGGTACAAGAAATCTTAAAGCAAAAAGAATGTAAACTAGTAAATAAAGTATAAATGTCCCTCGGGATCTCATCAAATGAAGCAGCATCCCATTTAAGGGGGGAAACGGAGAGACAGAGGAGAGATCTGTGTCAAGAAGGAATGGCAAAATCCTCTGAAATCTGGGGAAGAAAATGGATTTTCAGATTTGGGCAGACAGAAGGGCTACAACCAGGATGAACATAAAGTGCATGCTGAGAAACGATATTTTAAAATGTTCCAAAGTCAAAGACATAACTTGCCAAAATAGGAGAAAAGCAATTTACATACAGAAATGCCTTTACAAAAATGTAGGTTCTCTGGGGCTATAAAGATAGTTTGGCAGTTAAGAGTACATACTGTTCTTTCAGAGGTTCAAAACTCATACAGAATTTGGTGGCTCACAATTTCCTATAACTCCAGCTATCCGGATATGATCTTCTCTTCTGACTTTTTTTGTCATCTGCATACGTGTGTGCATACCCACTATGGAGGGGCTACCCACCACCCCCACATTTCCCCAGAGTGCTCTTGAGTAGGAGCAGCAGGAAATACTAATTAGAAGGATAGAGGGGGCAGAAACAGATAGAAAATACAGGATAGCCTCAAGAGGGCCTGGATCCTAATCCATCAGGCCCCGACTGTCTCTGCCCTAGGGTATATAAAGGAATGCCAAGGAGTGGAGCAAAAGACCTCCCCCAGCACAGCCAAGTGCAGACCATCTCAGACACCTGCACTCAGGCCAGTATTCTAATCATCCTCTCTATGCAAACCTGCTGAGTAAAGCCATTAGGAAACCTAAAAACAGGCTCCCATAACTGACAAAGGCATACATACACACATAATCATAACTCATTTGTTTATAGAATATATGTTTGCTTAGCACATATATTGAAGGACAGAAAAAAAGTCATGCAATGCATGCAAAGCATTGATTCAAAAAGTACTGCCAAAGCATATTATGTTTAGAACAAATATCTTAGAGAAATCAAGACAATAGTTGAATAGCTTGTTTTATTAGAAATATTAGAAGATTCCTTCATACTGGAATAAAGGGCATCATATGGCAACAGTAAAACCAGTGTGACTATAAAGATCATTGGTAAAACTAAACTTATGAATGTGAAGAGAATAATGTAATACTATATCAGTTGTATACAAATAAGTTTCCATTTGGAATAAAGGTAAGTTAGCAGACAAAAAATAGATATAACTAGACTAGCAATGTAACTTAGCATGTAAAGATGCTTGCTGCCAAACCTAAGGGCCCGAGTTCAATCTTTTGGACCCACATGATGAAAGGAGTGAACCAACTCCTATGAGTTGTCTCCTGACCTCCACACTCTCACACACACACACAAACACACACACAAACACACACACACACACACAAACACACACACACACATACACACACACATACACACCACAAGTAATTAAGTAATAAATTAATTAAAATGAAAACCATTTATCATTAAAATAACTGTAACTTTTGAAATATAAAGGATTTACAAAATAAAAAGTGATTTCTGATACCAACAAAGAAGTAGTAGGGGGAGAAAATGAGATTTATGTTTTTCAAATTAAGCCATTAGTTTAAAAGCAATTTTCATAGTTGTAAAACCCGAGCCTCATAATAAGTTCAAAATACCAATACAACATGTCGAAAAATAAATGAAATAAAAATGTCATAAAACAAGATGGAAAAAAAATCAATAGAGAAAGTTTAGTAAAATAACCAAAACATAAAATATTTCACTGTATACATGCATAAAATTCTAAAAAATAAAAACATAAATGATAATTTACTGAATAGCAGTAGAACAAAGATTCAAAGGATGTAAGGAATCACTTTACCTAAGTGTTTCATACCTCACTGCCATTTATTTTTTGATGTTATACCAGTTTCATTTCTTAAATTGAAGTGATAGAACTTTTGCCTTATGGGCTAAACTTCTAAATCTAAATCATATATCTTTATGAGCTAAAAGGAGAAAGAATCTTAAACTCTTTGCAGAATGCTTGACATGTTTAAATTAAGTGCCGAATTGTCCCTATTTTTAAGGACTAATGATTATGTCTAATATATAGTCCCTGGGCTGTGGAAAAGTGATGGAAATGAAAGACTATGGGATGATTTATTCTCCAATGGGATTTTGTATTTGATGCTTATGAAAGACTAGGTAAAACAAAAACTTCTGTTTCAGCTTGCCTGTCATCATTCAAGAAGCAAATCTATCAGCTCATTTTCCATTTTTATTCATGTTTACTACAACAACAGTGTTGGGTGGAATTGGACACTGTAGACACTGATATATATCATCAAGTAGAACAAACAAATAAATATTTATTTAATATAATTGGAAATCTTTTGGCAATGGGAGCAGATGATGCCAAAATATGAAAGACTTGTATGCATCCTTTTCTTATAATTGAATTTCTCAATTGCTGCAGTATGGAAGCAGAATTTCTCAAGTCTATCAGCTTGCCAACACATTTATACATCAAGAAAAAAAAAACCACAAAGTTTCCTTTTGTCTCTGCCAAAGTAAAGAATATTTTATCAGGAACATCTGCATGAGGTGATCTTCAGGAATCTCATTATGTCATTTCTTCTTTGTATCTTTAGGTAGAATTGTTTGGGTAAAACACATCCTGGGTAAGTTAAACTCAAAGCTTCAATATGACTAATAATTTCACACCAAGGAGAAATTTCATTCCTCAGCCCCCCTTTCCTATTAAAAATTAATGGTTATAGTAAAAACAAATTTACATTCCAAAGTAAACACTTGGTAATAAAGTATAAAAACATATCCCAATGTTAATGAAATTAATTCAGTTATATACTTTGATGTTTTGTTTCATGAATCATTAATATATGGTCAAATACAGACACTGATGAATGAAACAGTATTAAGTCTCACTAAACTTGAGCAATTTTGTTTTCACAAATCTCATTGAAGGGATTACCTCTTTTCCCTACAGATGTGTTATCTCTGCTTTTCTGACAGATTCATGTCAGTGAAATTTATGTACACTGGCGATGCCCACTGCATGCTACCTCCATGCATTTATGTTGAGCCTAAACACAGCAGAAGTCTTCTGGAGTTTCTGAGTTTTTAAGGTCATGGAACTGAGGGCTGGTGAAATGTATAGACAGACAGATTTTGAACTCAGATGCTAAATATGATTCCACATCAGTAGAAATACTTAGTGGTTCTTACTAGTGATTTGAAAGAGAAAGACTATATAAAATATATAATTACTATCTGAAATTTTCATCTGATGCTTCTGTATCTACTGTCATTAAGAGAGTGAAATTCCAATATTCTTTCCTATGGCTAAATACCTTCAATTAATCATACACGTACCTGTGCCACTTCTCCTGTGCTAAATTGATCTATTGAACAATAAAAAAGTATACTTTAGAATATATCTACTAGAAAAACATGAAAAACCTAAAGTTTAATATGATTATGGTTTTTCTTCTAGAGAAGAAAGAACAGTTTAAAGGCAAATTAAAAAGAACGTGAAAATAAAATTTAAAACAAACTTATGGAGGAGACAAGAAAAAGACAAAGAAAATCAAACAGGTCAAAAGCTGTGCTTTTGGGAAGATCCATAAAATCAATGAAATGGTTAAGGAAAAAATAAACAGATTGGGTAGAAATGGGGGAAAGCCCTTGATACTTATCACATGTGCACTAAAAAATTAGAAACAGCTCTGCATTTAAAACTTTAGTATTTCAATTTTTTTAATTTTTCCTTCTGCAACTGAATTTAAGGAAGCAAACATGAAAGTATATAAAGGTACCATAACAGAACCATTTGCAAAAGTAATAGCAAAAACCCAAGAAAGTGTAAAACTCACCTTCCTTACATATAAGCACATTAGAGTTGTACAAGAGAATGAAGAGATATTGTATAAAAACTTATTAAAATGAAAAGAACTTTCCACTGATGTTTTAAAAGTAATAAATACTTGCTGTAAGATAAAATCATTACTTTTAAAGAAAGCAAATTTGCATTTTCTATTTAAATTGTTTGAATTATATATATTACAATATTATTAAATGTTTTGAGTTTTGTATTATTGAAAGACAAGAAACATAAAAACCCCTCCACTCTGAAATTTCCCTCTTTTAATTCTTAGGTTTCTCTCCTTCCTTTGTAACTTATTTTCTGGGAAACTTTCCCTATTTCTTATCTTCTATTCACTTCATATTTGGATCTTGTCTTGTCAAACTTCTGTCTAAGAAACCAGTATCATATCTTTAATGACATTTTCATTATCCAATTTCAGTGTGACTTTTTTTCAGTCCTCATACGATATCTCAAAGCATGCTGCATGGTTGACTGATCCTCTTGGGAAGCCATCTCTGTCGGCTTCCCTTCAACCTGACAGCTTCAGGCTGCCTTTATTACCTCCTTTATTTCCTCAGGGTTCTCAAACATTTACTAAAAATGCACATGGCCTCTCAGTTTTTACTGTAATATACTCCTTTGTATAACAGTACCCTTAAAAATATCAATTCTCCTGTCTATCAAACTAATGAATTTGTAAATTAATCACCTGGCTCTCAAGTTAATATTTCCATCCTGTATCAACTGTTGAATATCCTGAGCCACAGGCAATACTGTCTTCTGTCTTTTTTCTACCTGTTATACCTTAACACTATTCTCTGAAAAAAAATGCGTTTACTTATGTTTTGTTATTCTCAGTATCCACAATTAAATAAGTGACAAGTAATCCATACCTCGCATTTTCTTATAATGCTCCAAATTCAGTGAATCAAGAAAGGCTATTGGTTTGTAACCCTTGGAACCGAGGATGCAGCTCAGTGGAGGAGAGCTTATCTAATGTATGTGACGGTAAAGAAGCTGAGGGTGCAGTCTCCAGCATGGCATGAACTAGGTATGGTGGGCCATACATGTAAGATCAGCATTCGAGTGTAGATGCCAGAGGACCAATAGTTTAAGGCCAATCTCAACAATATAAAGAGTTCAAGGGCACCCTGAACTGCAAAAGAACCTGTCCAAAAGAAAAAATAAAACAAACAATTAACAAAAACCACCAACTAGCTAGATTTAAAAAAAAATATTTCTTTTATGTGTATGCCTGAATGTACATATGAATACCATATCACGTGTGTTCACTAGCCATTAAAGCCCAGAAGAGAGCATTAGATGCCCTTGGAAATGCAGATATGGGTGGTTGTGAGCTGCCCTTTGGCTGTTCAGAACTGAACTCAGGTCCTCTGCAAGAATACCAAATGCCTTTAACCACTGAGCAACCTTTCCAGTCCCCAGATATTATCTCCTAAACATGCCTCTGATCTATTTTTTGTGTGTGATTAAAGCACTTAATTAAAACCCATCAGCCTAGTCTTATAACCAATTGTGCTGATCTTTCTATGTTAGAGATTTTCTGTATCACTTGCAACAGGAAGTGATTATTGGACCCCGTGATGCCTAAAGAAACAATTCAAATTAATATTGCTGAAATGTAGGCATGTGACTTTTTAAAACAATTTATACTTCATTTTGTAAAGTCTTCTAAAATAACTTTTCCAATAATTATTTTATACCCCATTGAACAGATCATTCAAATTCATCAAATTGTCCAGGTTTATTGAAACGTGTGTTTTTGATTTCTTTTCTTGGTTTCTCCTTCCCAGCTATACATTTTCTTTTCTTAGGCCAGAACTATTTTTTCAAAGCTTGCATTTTATTTCTTTTCTGTGGGGTGTGTGTGTGTGGGGGGGGTGTGTATATGAATGTACATGTATGTGTTGTTTGAATCTTAAAAGATCTTTTAATAAAAAACCCAGTACCAGATATTGGGGTGAAAGCTGAAAGATCTGGGAAGCAGAGCTACCACAACCACCACCTCTTATCTCACCTCCTCAGCCTGAAAGAGTCTCTAGCTGAAAGTGATGCTTCTACCACAAAGCCTTTAGTTTCTGTCTCCTCACATCTTATATACCTGTCTCTGCCCAGCCATCACTTCCTGGGCCTAAAAGTGTGTGTGCTTCCCTGTACTGGGATTAAAGGTGTGTGCCACCACTGCCTGGGTCTGTTTTTTTCTTCTGACTGAGTTAATTTCATGTAGTCCAGGTGACTTTGAACTCACAGAGATCCAGACAGATCTCTGCCTCCCTAGTGCTAGGATTAAAGGTGTGTGCTACCACTGTCTGGCCTCTATGTTTAATCTAGTGGCTTGTTCTGTTCTCTGATCTTCAGGCAAATTTTATTAGGGTACAAAACATATCACCACAGGTATGCACATTTGGGTACCAGAGAAAATGTTGAGAGTCTTCTTCTATCACTCACCTCTGTTACTCATCCCTGAGACAGGGTCTCTTAAGGAACTGGAAGTTCACCATTTCACCTAGGTGGCCTGGCCAGAGAATTGCAATATCCTCCTGTCTCTACCCACTTCCCAGTGCTGGTGTAACAGGCACGCATAACCGTATTTGACTATTTTCCTGGGTGTTGGGGAAGTGAAAATCAAGTCATCTTCCTTGCACAGTAAGTGTCATTATCCTCTAAGCCACCAACAGCCTCCCTCATGATACCCTACTCCCAGCCAATGGGCTTCAGTTGAGCAAGCAACGTGTCTTTATGTATCTCTATTAACAATACCTAGCTCAGTGCTTGTTGGAACATGCTTGATAAACAAACAGGAAGACAAGTGAATATTAACTGAGGAATCACTCTTTATTGTTCAAATATTTACTTGATTAAAAAAACAACAGTGGTTGATTAAAAGATTAAAAATGTAAGTAAGCCAAAATGAAGAAACTCAAACTTCAATTACACCATTCAGATCGGTGTGCTGTTAACATCTTGGGGAATATTTGGACATTCATTTATGCAAACTCTGTAGGAGAAAAAATAGCTCTGAAGCATATATATAAACTGTTTAATTCAGTAATGATAATCCAATTAGAGTGAATCAAAACAGCACTGGAAACCCTCTTCAAAAGGAAAACACAAATTCTGCAATGAGCCTAGAGTCTTATGTTATGCAGAGCTATTAAAAGGGAACACCCAAAACTCTGTAAAACATAAAACAAAATTGATCAAACTTTTGGTGCCCCCTCTCCCTCTCCTTTCTCTCTACCCAGTCATCTCCCTATCTACCCACCTAATTATAGTCCATCACTTAAGAGATACAAACCCAATTTAAACTTTCACAGCTAGTCATGTTTTCCTTGGCCACCTTTCCTTTCTCCATAGCTAATTTAGCCTTCAGCTAGCTTTTCTATTTTGACCAAAGGAATTGAGGAATCAGTGTGTATGTGGATGAAGAAGAGGGACCCATAGAGTGTGAATGACAAAGGCTGTGGATATATCCAAACCTTCTGGTGGGATGTTCAGCCTGTGACACTTCCCTTCTAGCAGTGAGACTTTTGGCTGGTCTTCTGCAGTTCAAAGGCTTTTGCCCCGGAAAGCATTTAAATGGATCCCTCTTTTCATTGATCTTCTGTTTAAAGACCTCCCAAGCCCAGAGCTTTGTTTCAACACATTAATGAGAGATGTAGCTCCTTCTGTCGGTGCCCAGGGAGCTGTCAATTACCTTGCTGTCACTTATCTTGCTAATTGTAAACTAAAGACTCCCTTGCACTCTTTGCCCTTCCCAGAGGGCCTTCCCCTCATCTGTACAGGAAATCCAAGGTACTGTGGTCTACTGCATTTTTTGGAATTGAAGCAATGTAATTATTTAGAACACAGAATTACACTTCAGGAATAGCTGTAGGTTATCCTTTAGGATATCATCCTTGTATGTCAGCAGTCACTAACATGGCTGACTAGGCTTTTATAAAAAGAAGTTGAGTGCCAAGGGAAAAGTAGCACAGACTTTGCCTTTTATCTATTCATTTTTCAAATTGAATGTTATTGTAACTGGAAGTTTTAGTTGCCTTTTACTTCCGCCCCACCCCCTTTTTTTTTTCATTTTCCACCTTCGTTGTCCGTAGTAGACCCCAGGTACTAAGACTCAAATATGCATTGACGAATATTTCAGGGTTTCTCTCAGAGAACAGAGGACCTAGAGTTCTTCCAAGAAACTTAAATCTAGGGAAATTTTTGAGTGCTGCATTAACTATAGAGAAATGTTTTGCCCTTTAGGTAACAAAACAACCTGCAGGTCAGTCAATCCAGATAGCTAAAATCTTATTGAACATCAAACCAAGTTCTGCATTTTTAATAATGATATTTTAATGGTAACAAAAATCCCTATAAGAACCAATAAAAGTTGATGATGGTGGTGATGATGTTAGTGATAACTATAATGTTGATGATGATGACGATGATGATGATGATGTTGTAATGGGGCTGAGTTTCAGCTGCATTCTGAAAATAAGACGACAGAGCATTTGCCGTATGTGTATGTTTTAACTATGTTATTCTAGTAAGCACTGCAAAATCAAGGAGTTGAAATTGATACCCCTTTCTTTAAAATAGAAAATAAATATAATAAGTTAAGAATCGGAAACAACGTTTATTTGACACAGAGTCTCCAGACTTCTAAATACTTTTCCTCTTTTGAGACTGAGAACAAGATTCTTGTAACTTCAAGTCAAAAATGACTGGAGAGATCAAATGATTCCATTAATTTATTTCAGGGGGAAGATATTCAAGCCTTCAGTTAATTGATGTGTCTGTGGTTACTCAACACATGCTTTCAATGAAGTCTTTGAATTTTGACGCCCAAACACTGAGGCTCAGTGTTTTACAGTTATAAATGTGAATAAGGACACAAGAGGGTGGGATGATTAAAACCCTTAGGCATCTAAGCCAAAGTATTTCAGCCAGCATGTCCTGTTTAGAGAAACGGAGGCACACCAGAGTAGTCTGCTTCAGAATAGCTTGTCTTTATCTCACACTCAAGAAAACCAATAATGATTAAGCAATGGGAAATCATTTTTGTGCTATTAAAAATATCAATGGCTGAGGAAATGGTGCATTCAATGAAGTGCTTGCTATACAAACTTGAGGACTTGAATTCAGATCTCCATCATCCATATAAAAATGGGGTATGGCAGTGTATGCCTATCATCTCACTTCTAGGAAGTCTGAGACAGAGGAATCTCTGGGATTGGCCAACCAGTATAACCAAGAACCAGTTCCAGGTTCAGTGAGAGACACTTTCTCAAAAGACAAGGGACCTAGCACCTGGAGAAAATGCATGCCATCAAACTTAGGTCTCCACATGAACAAATGTTCATACATGACCCTGCACAGTTGCACACATACACACAAAGAGAAAAGAAAATAAGTTTAAAAGAGAAAATTCTCCATTGTTCTTTACTGTTTTTAATGAACATGATAAGCATATTGGCTTGGGCCCTTGCCTACAATAAACTCTTGATTCATGAGTAGTTATATGAATTCAGCAATATTTGAGGCATATCACATAAACACTGTAAGTAACCTAGAATAAGTATTACTCTTAGCTTACTAGCCCCCAAGAAATAATTGGTTGCATTAAGAAACTTCTGATTTCTAGCTAAAGGAAAAGAGCCTGAAGCCATTTCACACAATCTTCACGTATGTTCTGTCAAAAGTTATATAAAGTTGAGCTTTACAGCCTGGAGCCATAGAATGTAATTAGATTTCTATTTGATGATAGAATGTGCTGATTTCACTGAAAGTGAAATTATTATGCCAGTATGCTATGGATGGAACTGGAGAAGTTGAGTTACAATTAATTACATGGTTTCATGGAAGAACCAAGACAATGACAGTGTGGAGACACCATGGAGTTAATAAGAGTCAGAAAGTCACTGGATTGTATTTATTTGTTCTTTAGCTTCTACTTCTCTACTCAGAGTATCTCTAGAATTCACAAGACAGAAACCACTCCGATAGTGAAAAACAGTGTATGCAAGTAATATAATGGTCCAAGTATCCTAAGATTTAGAGATGGGGGTTTGAGTGACAGGATCATGGGCTAGAAATAGTCTTCCAGAATAAAAATTAATTCTAACAAGGGCTTTCCCAAAGTCTGTTGTGAAATTTATCAGCATCTGCCATGGTAAGATGGTCATCCTTAGCCAACCATACCCAAACCTGAAAGTGGTGAGTTAGAATCCCCAATAATACATCTCTGAAGACTTCCCTGGCAACCTTGAAGGTAGAGATTTTCATCACTGCCTCCTAAAGACTGAGGGACATTCATAGGGTGATATCTAAGCATATGGCTAACATGTTCTTAACTCTGGTTTTGTTGAGATGTTCCATCATGACATGAGGGATAACAGGAGAGATCAAGACATCTGACTCCCATGTCAGATAGGAGAGTGGCAGGCTCCAGTGCTGTGGGATGGTTTGTATGTCAAATTGCTCTGATTGGTCAATAAATAAAACACTGATTGGCCAGTGGCCAGGCAGGAAGTAGGTGGGACAAGGAGAGAGGAGAATTCTGGGAAGTGGAAGGCTGAGTGAGGGAGACACTGCCAGCTGCTACCATGACAAGCAGCATGTGAAGATGCCGGTAAGCCATGAGCCACGTGGCAAGGTATAGATTTATAGAAATGGATTAATTTAAGATGTAAGAACTAGATAGCTAGAATCCTGAGCCATTAGGCCAAACAGTTTAAACAATATAAGTCTCTGTGTTTACTTGGTTGGGTCTGAGCGGCTGTGGGATTGGCGGGTAACAGATTTGTCCTGACTGTGGGCGAGGCAGGAAAACTCTAGCTATACTCCAGCCTCCTGTCTAATCAGAGTTCTAATCCCAAGGAAGATATGGATGTCAGTGGAGGGCACTGCTAGAGCAATATTGAAAACAGCCTGGATTTTTAAAGGAGGGATTCATGACACAGAGGAGATAGCTCTATGGTTAATAGTGTATACTGTTCTTTCTAAAATTCTGTTCACAGCACCCATGGGAATGGCTCACAACCAGCTACGACTTTAGTTCCAGGGCAACTGATGCCTTCTCTGGGCCTCCACAGGCACCCAAACCCATTTGTGAATACATACACAAGCAGGCCTGCTGTGGAATATTTCTTTACACTGTGTGAATATATATTGCTATAATTGGTTTAATAAACAAGTTGACTGGCCAATAGCTGAACAGAATATGGTCAGGTGGAAGAGCCAGACTAGGAGAATGCTGGGAGGAAAAAGAGTGGAGTCTGGAGTTGCCAGCAAGAAGCAAAAGGGCAAGAGATAAACATGCTGTGCTAATAAAGGTACCAGAATGTTGCAGAGGGTAAACAAGGAATATGGGTTAACTTAAAATGTTAGCATTAGCTAGTAACAACTGAGGTATTGGCCAAGCATTTGTAATTAATATTAAGCCTCTGAGTGATTGTTTGAGAGTGGCTCCAAGACAGGAAAACCCTGTCCTACACAGAACCAGATATGCATATAATTAATAGCAAAATAAATCATCAAAACAAAAAGGAGTCTAAAGACAGTTGAGAACAAATATATGAAGTCAGAATTTTGTTGGGCTCATTGTATTTAAATATAGGCATTCAATGGTATTTTAATTTTTTTATTTTTAGTTGTATTGGTGCAAGAAAAAAATAAAAAAAGAAAAGCAGCCATGTCCTTATTGTCACTCCCAAAACATATGGACAAAGCAGAAATGTAAAAGGAAATCAATGGGACTGAAGGTACAATGGGAACTTTTTAATAGTTATTTACTTTTCTATAAAGTATAGGCCACGCAGTCTAGCAACACTGTTGCATTTTATCCCACAGGTTGCTGTATTTCATTGCCTTGCTATCAATGTGTACAGTCATCATACTTCCTTTACAGCCTCCATGTGAAACGCAACAATGAAATACAAGTGTTATTCTAGTACTTTCTCAGATGTCAGACAGTCTTGTAAAACCTCAGGGAGTCTCCACAGACTTCTTTGTAGTAGTGGTGGTCTTCTTGGAAAGATCATTTTTTTTTT